>QLPG01007036.1:0-12019 GCA_003314385.1 Gomphus sp. MG54 | reverse complement strand
TTATATTGACCACGGTCCGTACCTTGTACACCACAAGCTTGGCGGCGCCCCGGATTTAATTTCATCACCAGCTTGCTTCTTTACATACACTTGATCCACTTGTTAGTAGCTTGCATGCCCAAACACAACAAAGTGCGACTACTCCAGGGGTTCGACCTAGGTCTCAATTTTCCATCTTGCTTTAATCACAAAGCACCCTGATCCTTACTTACAGAGTTCAAATTTCTTTTGTCGGTCATCCAAGTGCGCCACCGTTCCAGGGGCTCTCCAGAATGGTTTTCGCCTCGTTCCCTATGGTCGGGGTGGCTGACTTAAATGAGGTCTACGACTATATTATTGTTGGTCAGTCTCCAATACAGAGTCTTGCATACTTTTGCTAACTTGTTACGGATGAAGGTGGAGGCACGGCTGGATGTGTCTTGGCCAACCGGCTTAGCCAAGATCCAGACGTGTCCGTCTTGCTCATAGAGCGCGGGGGTCTCAAGGATAGTTGGATATCACGGGTCCCTCTGCTTTCTTCTCACTTTGCCTCCGATGGCTCTCGATCGCGTGTGTGGAAGTCGGCACCACAGGACCATGTTAATAGCCGTATATTTGAACTTGTGGGTGGAAACTCGATGGGTGGAGCTTCCAAAATCAATGCGATGCTATACACAAGGGGTTTACCAGCTGAGTACAATGGGTGGAAACAGGCTGGGCGTGAGGGTTGGAGCTATGGAGACATGCAGCCATATTTCATCAAGTCGGAAATGGCTCTTGATTGTGATAAGTGCGAATTCAAGGACTGGCATGGTTTAACTGGTATAGTTCGTCTGTGTTCTCGATTCTACCACTCGGCTCACCTCCCACCAGGGGAATGGATGACTAGATCACACAAACAGATGTTTTGGAACCATACTCGCCAGTACGCATGCTCCCATTCACCAATAGTTCACCTCGCAGACCCGCCCTTCTAGCATCATACAGGGAACCACTTCCCTCGGAATTCCTTACATCGATGACCTGAATTCCCCATTCCATCCGTCCTATGGATGTGCCAAGATGTACTACACGATTGATAGAAACGGTCAAAGAAGCTCGACATTATCCGCTTTCTTACCATATCCTTTGGTCAAAGAGCGGAAAAAGAGGCTTCACATCTGTACAGACACTATTGTTTGGCGTCTTGAAGTGTCTAAACAAGGTGGAAAGACTTTAGTGGACGGGGTTGTTTTGCAACGAGATAGCCCTTCGACCCCGACACGACTCATAAAAGCGAGCCGTGAAGTGATCCTCGCTGCTGGTCCGATAGGATCACCGCAGCTCTTATTACTCAGGTAACAAGAACTTTGTTTTAATTATTAACACATCTAATTTCACTTTATAGTGGGATTGGCCCAGGAGATCACCTCAAAGATCATGGTATCACAGTGAAGAAATCTCTTCCAGGCGTAGGTTCCAACCTTGTGAGTATCTTATCCATCCGAGAGTATGCAGCCATGAAACATCCCAAACAGAAGGACCATCTTGCTGTACCTGTCCAGTATGGTGTTCCTGTCAACGACTCGCTTGCAAAACTGCAGTTGCGTCCGTGGCTCTTTGTGAAAGAGCTCTTCCTCTACATCCTCTTTGGGTGCGGTCTTCTGCTCTCCCCGGTCCTCGAAATTTCTATCTTCCTGCAGTCCCGGCTGTTCCTCAAAACCTTGGAAGTAGCTACGGCAAATAAGGGAGACCTGGATGCAGCGGACCCTCTGAACCTCCCCGATATTGAGGTCATGCCTGTGAGCTGAGTTTGTCTTACATTCAAGCTAATACTAAACCCAACTTTTATTTCGGCTGCAGATCTCATGGGGAGATGTGGATAAGCATCATCAGGGCGGACTTACATTTTTTGTTGTGAACCTTCGACCTACGTCGTCTGGGACAGTGAGACTTGCGTCCAGCGATCCTCGTGAGAGCCCTGTTGTGAATCCAAATTATCTAGCTACCGAGAACGACCTCACTGTCATGCGACAAGGGATACTCTTTGCAATGCGTTTAAAGCGCAAGATGGCAGAGCAAAGATATGACATCACTGACGCCCACATACCGCGCAGTGACGCCGCTGAGGATATCGACGACTTTGTAAAAAAGGGATGCCAAAGTACATATCACTATACATCGACATGTAGGATGGCTCCCGAAGATGACGGTGGGGTTGTGGATGATTTCTTAAAGGTGCATGGAGTAGAGCGGCTGCGTATTGGGGACTCGAGCGTGTTTCCTGACATGTTGAGCACTCATTTGGTCGCCGGGACTGTTGCGGTTGCGGAGAGGTGCGCTGATATGATCAAGGAAGAACACCGAAGCCTTCAGCGTTAGAGAAGTAATCTAGATAGTTAGAAGGCTATGTCTCTATCCACGTCAGATTGCTTCTGCCTTGAAAGTTTGTTATTTTTTCAAAGAAATAAAAGTGTCATTATAATTTAGATTACCCAAGTCCAAAGTGGTGTAGGTGCATGAACTGAGACAACGGTGCCCAGATTACAGAGAGGACAACCTCTATGTGTGCAGCGGGCAGTTGCACTTTGGTATGTAATTGTGAACTTGTCACAGGAACCTTATGAAAGTACTAGTTCCCCTCCGCCCTTGAAGGTACAGCAAGGTCGCTTTATCTCAAAGTCTCAAGGGGTGGCCTAGCACCCACCTTTGTAAGGGAGAGTGACTAGCCACTTTTGCACAGGAAAGGTAGCATGGTAGGTCTTTTGCAAGCATCATCACTCACTATCCTTGCATTCATTACTATAATATAAAAACTCAGTTGCACTTGCTGTGTTTATCTTTATATTACTCATACTGTTTTTTTTTTTTTTTTTTTTTTTTTTTTTTTTTTTTTCAATCTTATGTTCAACATGACTCTATCTGTTGATGTATATCAATTGTTCTTGAGAGCAACACTTCTTTACATACAATAGTCTTCTTTATCTTCAGTAACAAAATATGTACTCCCCTCAAATTTGTACCCCTTGACATTCCCACATGACAGTCCCACATAAATTTGTCTATGCAAAAATACAGGGTACTGCAAGTCTATTCCTACTGTTCCCTGAGGTTGTGCTGTGAGTTGTTGAACATCATTGAAAATGCAAACCTCATAAGAAATTGTTGCAGTACAGTTCAAATGCTGCTTCATGGCTTGTACATGCTTCAATACATCTGCCCTCTCATTCAACAGGTGGAGTAATACATCTTAGAACTAAGGAATAATTGACTATTTTTATGCACATCATGATCACTATGGCTGGAGTGGCGTGACTCTTCTTACACTACACATGGACACTACATAGGCTACTGAAGGTGGTAGTATCCAACTGAGGAGTGTAATTTGTTTGAAAGTTCACCCAAGAACTCTACCAATTGTTGGGCATTCACCTGGTAGCCTCTATGACCTACCACTCCCAAATGGACAGGCAGATGGACTGAGTCAACCAAGAGCTGGAACAATATCTAGGATGAATTGGTTTCAATGCTTCATTAAGTGGAGGGTTATGGCTACAAGGAGAGCCCTTAGGGAGAACAAAAATGACATCAAAGCCCCTAACCTAGTCACTGACTTCTACCAGTTACACCCTAGTGCCCCTTGCCAAATTCATTCCATGGCTGCAACCACCTTCAGGTATCACACACTGGTTCAACCCATTGGGATTCATGTGTCAGGGTTGCCACATTCTAGAGGGGGGGTAATGTCAGGAGAACCCCAGAAACCAGATGACAACCAAAGGCCTAACAAGCAAGGACTAAACCCACTGACTAAGATTTGTCTGGAATATGCTGAACCATTACAACCAAATTATATGCCAAATGAGCACTATGGTAGGTAGCTGCTATCAACAGGCATCCCCCACAGCTATAACTGGGACCCTTGGCAGTTGCCAGTGTCCCCAGCAGCCTGATTCTGCATTCAAATGACATGGAGTGTTATTCTCTATGTATGCAGAGAACTATGGCCACATTATATATATATATAGCCATAGCTAGGGGGCAAAGGGGTTCCTCAGAGTTTTCTCTTTGGATCCCCTCACCAGTATGCTGCCTTAAGGTAGAGCTTCTGCCTAAGTTACCCTTACAACTGGGAACTTGAGCCACCAATTTGGTGGCTTTTTCTGTATATTAACTAATTGGCACCCAATTGTGGTTCCTTATGGGTCCAAATTGAGAGAGACGAAACATACTTGTTTTTGAGGGTTTTTCCTTGGACTTGAGGGGTTGTTATTTAAGATTTAATTACTATAATCAATTCACTCTTAAATGGCCAGCCAAAATATCAGGATATTTTCTTGGTAGTCAATTTAAGACTGATTTGATAGGGTTTTTTTTGAGAGTGAGGAGAGGTTTGGATCTTGCATCCTGATCCAGCTCAGAAGTCATCTAGAAATCTAAGGGAGAATTCCCTATTGCCTAACACTACCAGGTGGGCTGTAGCATGGGATATCAATCCAGGAAACAGAAGGGTCATCTGAGTTTTTTTAAAAAGAAAGACAAATTTGATTCCTTTTTGCAGTGCCAAGAGGATTCTGTAAAAACTAAAAGATTTACAGGAGCCATTCTCTTGGAATCAAAAAATCCACCTTTGAGTGTCCATTGTTAGGCTCATACCCCTCCAACAAATTTAAGCCAAATATTTAGACAAATAAATCAATAAAAGAACAGGAGACCTCAAGTATATTTTTGGTCAATTTTTCTTATTTTTTTTTCCTTTGCTCTTCTGTATTATTCTTTTATTTCTAACAACACAAACATTATATTTTGGTTCCATCCAGAAGTTGCTGGCACATTCCAACATTCATTGTTTTTCACTCCTGGTCAAATATGACATCACCAGGAGTATGGTATATGTGCAGTTTCACTGTGCATCACTATTTCTCTTCTCCTCAGTGCTTGACCACACTGAGGAGTCTATATTATTTAGTCTATGTATCCTTTGTACACCTACTTGAGTTGCATTGATATATTAGAGCTCATTTCTCTATACGGTTATAGGCCCCATGGATAAATCAGACAAGTTAATAGCTGTGGAGAAGTTGTCTACCGATGGTTCCAACTGGCCATTATGGAAGGCAACTCTTCTGAGCTATGTTCAATCCAAAAGCCTCTTTACACATATCAATGGCACAGCTATCAGGCCTCTGGACCCTCCTACATTCCCTTAAGATTATATTTTTACAGATGATGAGGAGATGTTATTAGACAAAGCTGAGGAGAGGTTAGAGAGATATATGTCAAGAGAAGGCCAGGTTAAGGCTCAACTTATCATCTCTGTGTGAGAGTCATTGGTCCTGATGCTCCAGAAGATGAAAACTTCAAATGAGGGATGGGATGTGTTAGTCACTGAGACGACAAGGAAGGCCAAGATGGTTGTTGTAACTCTTCAGCACCATCTCTGAAACATTAAATGTGCCAAGGGTGATGATTTGAGGGACCATCTAGACAAAGCCCAAGACTTTATGGAAAATTTGGAGAAGCTGAAAGATAGTCAGGAAGTGGTTGATGAGGGGCAGAAGGCTGGAGAAGATAAAGGCAAGCAGAAGGAAAGGGATGATGATGATTTGGAGGATGGTTATGAGGTTGAGACTTTAAAATAGTTAATAATTTTTTAATGAGTGAAAAATAAAATAAAATAAAGGAAGGAAGAACAAGTTGAATGTGCTGAGGCATTCGGCATGTTTGGTTGTGGTAAATTGAAGAGAGAAGAGGGTGACAGGTGGACTGAAAGAGAGGTCGGAGGTGAGTGTTTTAGTGATGTCAGGATGATTGTAGAGGGAATTCATAATGGTATATGGATGGAACTGAGGAAATGGAGGAGTAAAGGACGGTGTCAAGTCCACAACACCGAGTACCGGCTCACTCAGGAATACCGACCAACTGGCCCTTGCCCACATCATCTCACACTATCACATGGCCTCAGCTCCGTACACCTGGTACATCATATGGACCACTCCTCCCATCCTATTCTCTTCATTGTTCCTTCACCCCCTATCCACTTCTTGACCCATTCCCCCTGAACAACATGATGGCCACTCATTGTCCTGGCCACTGCCTATTGTTTTATCTTCGGTTGTACTCTATTGTTCTATTCTCGCCTGTCAAGTACACGTACCGAGGACCCAATAACTCAGTGGTACTGACTAAAATACTCCATTAGTAACCAAGCACGAACCATTCAATGAGTTGTTCTTGGCCAGACGCACATATTGGTCACACCCCTCATTCCCACACCTACTCCTCACTCCTCGGTCCGTCTCACCTTGGGACTTCCTGCCCTTGTGTTATTCTCAGTTATAGCCTTGTTTTATAATCGGGCATTTCCTATTGTCCTATCCTAGGGCACGTCCTATTATTCTGTCTTTTATTGTTTTATCTCCGCCTTACATTTCTTATTCTAATTTTATCCGTTGTGGACAATAACCACATGCTCTGCATATCTTGTTGTCCCACATTCCTTATTCCACATGTCGCTTCTTAACCTATATAAGTAGGACATGGATGTACATACTTCTTCATTCTGGGTATCGACTAGGCTTAGGCCCTTCTACCTTCTTCTCTTCTGTTAAGTCCTTGACTCGGGCCAGCATCCTCAGCATCCCCCCGAGTACCTGTCTGTTGTAAATACAGTGGCACGCACGGCAAGTAGGGTGCAACGCACGAGTATGTTGAAGCCAACGCCACTACTCTTGGCCTGCAGGACTTGGCCATAGTCCGCCCGACTTTTCGACAACACCCCTCGGCAGTACCAAAGTCCGTCAGTATCCGACGCTTGACATCGCCCACCACTTCATTATCTTATTCTCAGCCATACTCCATTATTCTAATCCCGCTTACATTCCTTATTCTATTTCTGATCACTGTGGACAATGCCTCCATGTGGTTTCTTCATACCTTATTGTTTCCATTCCTTATGCCACCCTGTTCCACATCTTGCTTCTTAACTATATAAGTAGCGGAATGTATGTAGATAGTTCCTCACTCAGAATATCGATTTGGTTCGCACCCCTTTGTCCGTTTCCTATCTCTAAAGTCCTTCACTCAAGCCGATGCCCTCAGCATCCTCACGAGACTCCCCCTACTATCCAAATTAGTGGCACGCATAGAACAGCAGGGCACAACGCACGAGCACGTTAAGCCTAGCCACTCTGGAACGGTTTGTAGGACTTAACCGATATTTTGGTGATACCGAATCCTGACAGACAGGATGGGGAGTGGAGATGGGTGGGGAGACAGAAATAGAGGGGTTTTTCAGAAGAAGGGTGTCTTCGGGAGGTGAGATTGCATAGTTCGAAGTATATCTAGCTAGTCATCACCCCACCCTTTTAGGTAGACATCCCAACATCTACTAAAGGTGTCGGCCTCTAGCCGAGAAGAGCAGAGAAAACTCATAAAGGCATATAATGTGCATATACAGAGTGAATAAATGGGAACAGATGGGGATGGATAGAAGAGACCTGTAGATTAATCTGTAAAGCCTTTGAGACTTTTAATCTGTAGTTGGGTCTGACAGATAGGGTTTCCTGGGGTTTTCCCACACTTTTATATTGGAGAGTCGGTTGGAAAATTAGTGGAATATCCCTATAGATTTACTGTGAATTTATCTATATTTATCTATAGGGAAAGTGTTGCTCTGCAGTGAATCTACTGGGAGCTCAGTCCCAGGTTTGTCCTCCACTTAGGCACTGATCCGGGAATCTGGCCTGGGCACCAAAGTGCCGGTTTAACATTTTGTGATCCTCCCACAAGTTAGATGATATGTAGAGGTGAATAATATTATTGTAGTATTGGGAACCCAACTATGACCTGGCCTTGCTGTACGATGAGTAGCTGGTGTCTTAGTCCTAAATAGGAAAGTATGCACTTGGCACTTAACCTTCTGTTCAGCACGAGTGATGTATTTATGAGTGTAGCCTAATGGCTAGTGCAATGGGGGGCAACAATACAATTAGAATTGCTTGTTATTCTACTACAAATTACTAGTACTTTATATAAAATAGGAATCCTATTTATAAGTGAAAACTTCACAGAGTGAAGTTAGAAGCTGGCCCAATGCGGCCATATGTGTGATACACCCACGTATATGTGGTGGAGAATGATATATGTGAAAACTTCACAGGGGGGAATATGAAAATAGAAGATAATAGAAAATAGACTGAATAGAAAAGACCACATGCTAGTATATCCTTCACAATGTATCCAAATGATGTGAGCTGGCCCTTGGGGCTAGGTATGGGGCTGGGTAGACAGTGTCATGGAAACACGCCCCTAAATTCATGGAAATATTCATGTAGGTTCCTTGTAGTGTATAAAATCCTGGTGTAGAGTGGCACTTTGATTGGGTGATGATTGGGGGAGATAATGAGCTTTTAGTGGTAGGAAATATGTATAAATGATTAAAACAATGCCTGGTTCTAACAAGACCTTGGCCCAACATGCCAAATGACAACACTGACTGAGAGGTCCCAGCCAAAAACTTGCCAGCTGTTCTGGTATACAAGCATACACAAGGCAGTTTCATTGACTAGGGCTATTGGCAGAGCTTCCAGCAACAGAACAGGATCCTGGATGAGGCTTTTGGAACAGTGGCAAGAGCTGACTGGACCAAGGCCATCGGGATGCACCTACAAGTGTTAGTGGCTTGACGGAATGTAATACTGCCCAATACCCTGTTAATCAACAGATTATAGCAGGTGAGCAAGTTGTGACTGAATATTGCCGACCGATGGATCTAGTGACATGACAGATGGATCGGTGGACTAAAATTGTCTGGACAGAAAATCTAGTAGATATATCTATGCGGTTAGCAAGCAGTACTAGATCAAGAAAGGTTCGAAAAGGGTCATAATTATAAGGGAATTTTCAAATAGTCTGTGAGCTGATGCTGATTGATCAAGCATGCTGGACAGAGTACCAAGGGTGGGGCATTGCCTCTCAGTTAGCAAAAGGGACTGAAGTTCTTCTGAATTGGATGGTTTCTGAATCTATACTGGTACTGGGCGGGAAATGCTGGGGCATGGATCTGTCTTGTTGGACACCCTTCTAGGAGTAAGATGATCCAATGAAGGTATGAGCAGATCCTGATTCAAAACAGTTAGAAAGGGTTACCAGGGAACCCGGTTCCAAATAAAAAGATAGAAAGACCATTAAAAGGCTGTCTTGTGATACCATATTTGTAAGAAGTGAAGGCATGGAAGGTAGTTTGATTCCGGGTATACTGTCAAGCTTCGGGTACTGACAGACTTCAGGACTGCTGAAGGGTCAGGCAGACAATGGCCAAGTCCTGCAGGCCGAGAGTAGTGGCATTGGCTTCAACATACTCATGCATTATGCCCCACCTGCCATGGATGCCACTGATTTTCAACAGACAGAATACTCGGGAGGATGCCGATGATGCCTTCCCGAGTCGAGGACTCAACAGAGGGGAAGAAGGTAGAAGGGCCTAAGCCTAGTTGATACCCAGAATGAGGAAGTATGTACATGCATGTCCTACTTATATAGGTTAAGAAGCAACATGTGGAATAAGGAATGTGGACAATAAGACAATAAGATATGCAGAGCATGTAGGGGTATTGTCCATAATGAGAATAATTGGAATGAAGGAATGTAGACAAGAATATGACAATGAAAATAGAATAATAGAAATGTAGCTGAGGACAGAACAATAAGGAGCGTAAGATCATAAAACAACAGTGTTGTGGCTGTGGATAAACCAAGGGCAGGGTGTCCCAAGGTGAGGCGGATTGGAGAACAAGGAGTGGAATGGGGGAGGATTATTGGTTGGTGAATAGGATAAGGTGGATGGAGATGAGGAATGGGAACGAGGGATGTGGACTGTGGATGTGCTGAGCTGAGAATGGTGTATTAAGTATGTGGCTTGGTCACTGGCTGGGTACTTGGTTGGCACTACCGAACTACTGGGCCTTGGTATGTGTACTTGACATAGAGTGGGATTAGTAGAGGAGAGATTTATAATGAGCATAGGAACGGACTTATGTGATGAAGAATGACATATGACCATAACAAGATGCATACACACTGTTTTTGAGGGAGATATGATGAGAAGTTAGAGATTTCTAGTTGGGACAGGATCTAGGTGAGGGTACTCACCGACGACAATGAAGATTTGCATGTACAGCATAATTCAGTACAGAGCGTGGTCGATGATGTGGAAGGGGAATCACAAAGCAGGGCAGAGACCCTGTATCCAGATCTAGAACACCACTGCTGCATTAGGCAGGAATTCTTTTATCATAAGGTAGAAGACAAATGGTTTCTGCTATAACATGTGACCATAACATTGTCACAGTCACAGTGCAAAATTTTTCATTGTCCAAAATAAATTTTTGAAAAAAAAAAAAAAGTATTCTGCTATAGAAGATGGCAATTTTTTTGGAAAAAATGATTGTGCTACACTATACAATATGAACCTTGTCCAACTCAGCTAGAATAGTATCTGGCATGTTGCCAGATCCTTGTGCAAAATGGTGGATATGACACTTGAGTTACATGACCTTAGTGGACTCCATATGTCATCTACCTTATCTGTGGGAATGTCTTTCTATATATGGAATATTTCCTTATATGGGTGCTTATGTCAGTGCAAAAATTTTGTGACCAAAAAAGTTTTTACAGTGTCAGACTGCTTAAAAATGTAATTATGAATTTTGGGAAGATGTTTGAAAGTTTGGATATACTACATTTGCAATAGTGATTTTTTTTCAAAAATTAAAACCAAGACCATGTACATATAGTTCTATGCCATTGATCTGTGGTCTCAGAATAATTTTTTTGTCAATGTTGCCTTGTGCAAAATGGTGGAATGTGACATTTGAGTCACATGACTATAGCGGAAACCGTTTGTCTACTACCTTACTATGATTTTCATATATAACTAGGTAGATATGAAGATATACATTACTTCTAGTTTCATCCATCATTCAATTGATCACTGAACTCAATGCCTGCATGCGCAATCGAGTTTTTGAACTTGCATATATTCTCATCGTCTCATTGAATGTCTGGACATGCTGGGATATTGTTATGGCCCATACTCCCACTAAACCATACCAACCCCCACAACCACCCACACCTTTTCCGGGACTTTTCCAATTGCTCAAAGACCGAATAACCGATTTCTGGACCTCCGATATATTCCGAGGTTCCGTGTTTCCAAACCTCTGAAGACTCCGAAGTCAAGGTTCCGATACTTTGATAACTGATGCGCAGGACCATTGCGTACCTTACTTCCTTGTTCTTCTTTCCTATTGACCCCTTGTACTCCCTTTCTCCTTGTTTTATAACCTGCAAAGAAAGTACAAGGATAGTCGCATGTATATAGTCTCCCAGTCGACTAGACTGTTCGCTAGTACGAATATCGATTTAGTTCTCCTTCGCACTTTCTGTCCAAACCAACCTCTGGTTTCCAAACATTCAGGAAACGAGGACTTCCGGAAACCGCTCGGAATCACCGGGAATAAACTTAGAGGCACCTAGCTAAGCCCCCGACATGCAGATTTAACAGTATATTTGTACTCACACTCCTAATCATCACGACCCCGAGACCCCCATGAACACGTATTTGGCCCCCAATGGGCAATATGATGGCCAACCCAGGCCAACCTGTGACCCCATCCAGTGGCAGCAGGGCTACCATGGACCCTTTGTCCAAAACTCGGAAAAGACAGAAAACTTACACCACAGAATTTGACCCGTTTCTTAGAAACAACTATGACCCCCCGAGAACCTGGCATTGATTTTGACTCAGTGCTCAATCCGACCCTCTGAAAGTTTCCATTCAGGGAACCCTGACCAACATAGACCCCCAACCATTTCATAGATAATGACCTTACGACACTCACGACTCCAGAACAAGACTACAGGCTGAGCCATGAATAAACATTTTCCACTCCTTATGTATCAAACCACGTAGGATCCCCCAAGATCCAGATCGGGTCCAGACTCACCCAATAAACCCTCCTTTCCTCCACTTTCCGATCATCCCCCACCATCCTGTGGA
>QLPG01007035.1:1120-12105 GCA_003314385.1 Gomphus sp. MG54 | reverse complement strand
AAAGTATTGAGTCTCGGTCGGGGACGGACTCGGAGGTGGTGTCTCGGACGCGACGGGATTTGGAAACGGACAGTGGACTCTGGGTCGGACTTTGTCGGGAACGGAGATTACGGAAAACGGTCCTTCGTCCCTTTGGTCGGAAAGGTCTCGGAATAAGGAGGGGTGGTTGTGGGGGTTGTTGGAGGTATGGGCTATAACATTGAAGCTGGAAACAGTGGGAGATTCTCTTTGGATAGCGGTAGTTTGATGGCACCTCTGACTCTGCTGGCTTTGAAGGGAAAAAGGTAGCTGCTAAGAGATTGCTCTTGTCCTCATTAGTCTCTGCTATCTGCTCTGTGCCATCGGCATTAGTAGCTTTCAATGAGGGTATCCTAGATTTGCCTCCATCTGTCGCTGGGTTTGTCAGGTATTTGTTAGCCGTCCACAGTGTGTGGTCATTGAGGTCCTCCAGGTAATCTATCCAGTGCTGAGCCTTGGCCCTTTTTATGGCTAGTTGTCAAGCCCGCAACACCGAGTACCGACTCACTTGGGAATACCGACCAACTGGCCCTCACCTGCATTATCTCGCACCACCGCGTGGCCTCGGCTCGGTACATCCGGTACATCGTATGGACCACTCCCCTCGTACACCCCCTTTCATTGTACCTTCACCCCCCCTATCCACTCCTTTACCCGTTTCCCCCGAACAACATGACGGCCACTCATTGTCCTGGCCACTGCCATTGTTTTATCTTAGGCTGTCCTCTATTGTTCTATTTTCACCCATGTTATAGCCCATGCCCTCAAACAAACCCACAGTAACCCCCACAACCACCCACACTGTTTCCGAGACCTTTCCGATCGACCAGAGCCCGAACAACCGATTTCCGAATACCCGGAACACTTTCCGAGACCCCCCGATTCCGACCCCCCGTAGCCCGAATCCGAACCTCCGAATACTCCGAAAGTCAAGGTTCCGACACTTTGATAACCGACGCGCAAGACTACCGCGTACCTCACTCCCTTGTTCTCCTTCTTATATTAACCCCTTGTACCATCTTTCCCCTTGTTTCATGACCGGCTAAAGTTAGTACAAAGAGCGTTACATGTATATAGCCTCACAGTCGACTGGACTGTTCGCTAGTACGAATATCGAATTAGTTCCCCCCCAGTTTCCGATTCATTTCCGGTAAAACTTCCGCCTCCTTTCCGAAATTAGGGACAGACGATTGAGGAGGGCGCAACACATAAGTTGAAGCCAAGTCCCTTCGACCTCGAACACCTCAGCGACCGGATTGATCTATTCCGCGACCTACCCTAAACCCCCGGCGCCTCCGCCCCGTCCGTAGTCCGTCCGACCCCGATCTCGGTCTTCGGCCCCGTCACGGACCTTCGCACTAGCCCAGAAAAACCCTTCGGAAGTACTAGCTAAGCGCCTGACACGCGGACTTAACAGCCCACCATTTCATTATCTTATTTTCAGCCATACTCTATTATTCTAATACCGCCTACATTCCTTATTCTATTTCTGATCACTGTGGACAATGCCTCCATGTGGTTGCCTCATACCTTATTGTTTCCATTCCTTACGCCACCCTGTTCCACATCTTGCTTCTTAACTATAAAAGTAGCGGGATGTATGTAGATAGTTCTTCACTCAGAATATCAATTGATTCACACCCCTTTGTCCGCTCTCTATTTCTAAAGTCCTTCGCTTGAGCCGACACCCTCAGCATCCCCTCAAGGCTCCTCTCGCTATCCAAATTAGTGGCACGCATGGAAGAGCAGGACGCAATGCAAGAGCACGTTGAAGCCTAGCCACCCCGTAACGGTTTGCAGGACTTAACCGATATCTCGGCGTCACCGAATCTTGACACTAGTCCATATTCTTTGCTGATATTGTGATGTTCCTGATGAGAAGGGTAGTCAGAGATTGCTCAATATATGTATGACATGTTATTTGATCTATTCCTAGCCTTTTTTAGAGTCATTAGCTCTCTGTTCCACCACCTGCGAGAATGTGGCACTGGTTTTGAAAGTGGAACCATTGTTTCTATTGTGTTTTGGATGGCAATAGTTAGATCTGTGACAGCAGCATCGAACTCCTCGATTGTATTAAGTTCAGTTGGTCCTGCGACATGCCCTAGCTGTTCAGCCAGCTCCTCTCTGAACTGCGACCAGTCAACCATTCTAAAGTTCTGAAACGGCATTAGTGGGTTGAGTTTGGTCTCCAAGTCTAACACTGTGAGAATAGGCACATGGTCTGTGCCGGGCCCTCTCAGGCTAGGGTTTGTGTCACACGCGATTATCGCTTCTACTATGTTATCTGTGCAGAAGGTATTATCGACTCTTGTCTAGTTCTTGGTAGCCATAGATTGTAGTGTTGGGGTGCATTTTGGTAATGCCATTACCATATTATAGTCTGCTATTAGAGATATTAGTTCCTCCACATCCCTGGTTGCTGCTGCTGTGAAAAGGTGGTAGTTCCGCTCCTCGTCCCACATGGGGTGGTGTCGGTTGAAATCCCCACACCATAACATTGAATCGGTCTCATGTTGGATGATGTTATGCCGCTCCACATTGATGAAGTGATCGAGTGTACGTAGAGTGTCCGAGTGTGCACAGTCATTGTAAATATTAAAAATTGTAATCCTACCTTTGTTATGCTTAATCTGGATTGCCGTGATATCGTTCGTCCCCTTGAATGAGACTTGTGACCACATATTTGTATCTAAGTTTGCATTCACTTGGTAGAGGTGTCAGCTAAATGGGATGTAGGATAGATTACGCGCCAGTTGTGGTTCACTTTAGTGTTACCCAAAGCATCTATGTAGGGTTCCTGCAAGAGGACGACATCCCAGTTTTTATGTATGGCCGAGTTGATGAGGTCGTATTGGGCTTGACTGGATTTGTTGAGATTTTGTTGGTAAATTCTCAGTCTCTTTGGTGTTGGTTCTATAGTGTAAGGCATTAGTTTCGGCCTGTAGAGGGCAGCCCAGTGTCACTGTTAATGTCACCCTAGTGAGTGGTGGGGCATATTTCTAGGCTATTGGGCAATGTGGCTGGGCTAGCCCTCTGAGATGGGGGTGCCAGATATGCTTGGCTGCTCCCAGACTCCACTGGCTGGGCACGCTGGAAGGGAATTGTCATCTGTTTATACTTACCTTTGCGGTGTGAGATCGTCCACCACTTGTTGTTCGCATCGGTGTTCTGAACTGTTGTCGTCCAGTTTGATAGGGGTGTAAGCTTTGGTGGCTGTGACACATGCGTCCATGGCTCTTCCATAGGGAAGTATGGAATTTGATTCTCGAGGAGCCTGGAGTTGATCTCTTCACATCTGTGGACAAATGTAGGGCATGTTCTGTCCCAGCTAGCATGGCCCTCTGACTTGCAGGACACGCAGCGCAGCTTTCCCGGCTGAGTGCAGGCCAGCATCCTGTGCTGATCACCACATGTGCCGCAGGTGTCATACTGTTGTGGGCATGTGCATGATAGATGATTCCAGCCTTGGCACTTGAGGCAGCGTGTAGGCTCTTTCTTGCATTTTTCCACATATATGTGCTTCTGGCAGATTATTAGACCATCCATAAGAGCTTTGTTGGCCACTTCTGGGCTTGTGAAGGTGACCAGCGCATGACCACAAGTCTGATTTGCAGCTCGGTGATGTACTTGTTTGAGCCACCTTGCTTTGTCAATGGCTCCACATGGGAGCTTGTTGCAGCCCTCCACTGCCCGCAGTTCCTCCTCTCTGTCCAGGCCAAAATGAAGCGGGATAAATTGTAGCACAATTGGGAATAGGCGAGTCTTCATTCTGGCATCGGGAGCAAGCTTGGCTGTGAACTGGATCCGGTGCTGTGCTTCATTGATCCATTTGGCTGAATCCTCTCTCCCGAACTCAAGGAAGATCCCACCGTTGTTTAGCCGCCTTGCGCTTACAATACTGTGGTCAGTAGTCGCATCGATTTCCTGCAGGATTTCTTTAGCCCGTTTCACCAGCTCTATGCTGCCCATCTCTTCTAAAATCCGCATGCCTGGCTCCCCTGCATCAATCAGGACCTGTCGGAGCTTCACCCCCTCTCTTGCCTGCACCCTTGCATCGTAACCCCATCCAGCAGCTGCAGCGTATGTCAGGCACTGTGACACACCACTGGAGTCTCTGCCGCTATCGTCGCTTGTGGTGTGGTGCACTGATATCTGGGCTGTCACCGCGTCAACTATTCGCTGCGCGGTTCCATCACTTTCCTGTCTCAGCTCCTCCACCGTTACCACTAGGCTATTTGTAGAGTCTCTAATTGTGGCTGTTGCATCTTCAATCTTCTTCAAAATGGGGTCCATAATCCCCTGTATATGCTCATTGACGGCAGTCGCCACAGTGGAAGCCGTAGAGCGGTCGGCTAGATCAGTGAGTAGGGCTGAAATTGCTCTCATACCTTCCTCTAGTGTTTTAGACATTGTCTGGGACTCCGCAAGGTGAAGTAGTGCCGTGGCCAGATTGTAGTACGTGATCACCTGACGTTCCGGCAGGAGTTTTTTGGCGAGCAGGAAGTCGTGCGCTGTCACTGGATCGAGGACGCCCATCGTGTGTTCTGCCTCATCCCTTCTGGTGTTCTGAGGGTCGGATCGCAGCCGGCGTTGATTATCCGACCGAGTCGCCACAACTGCGGGTGGTGTACGCCCTTTGTTGGTGGCGGCTGTCGGTGGGGCCGTCATTTTTGTTGTGTTCTGGTAGCTCTGTGAGCTTTCTATTATTTTGTGTGTATGGAGTATTATGGGGTTGTCTAGAGAAGCGTGTACGCAGGTATCTGTGTGGAATATAGGTTGAGTCCTTAAGCGCCCAGGCGATGGTGGTGGTTGGAGTGCAAAAGGCCTTCCAGGCCCTTGCTTCGACTATCTATACCACGCCTTTTCGCATGGAGTTGGTCCAGCAGTGCCTGGCCCAGGAGCTGCGCCCCTCTCGCTCTTGGCTATATCGTTCGCAACATCCACGTACAATACTGACGACGATGTGTTCCTCAGCATCAATCGCGAAGGGTGGGAAAAGCGCGGGCTGGGCACTAATAGAACAAATGTGCCGAATACTCCACCTGAGCGGCCTCGCCGGCGGCCGCGGTCTCGTCTCGCATCCCCCTACCTGCCCACCCGCTCACTGCACCCGCACCATCCCTCGCATTCCTCGCACGGACCGGGGAGCATGAGTGGTAGTTTCCCACCCTGCAGTGCTGGCGCACTTGGTTATTCGCTTGACGGCGACGGTGGAATCGGGCCGGGAGTTGGACTAGGGTAGGGAGGAGGTGAGGGTCACAGCAGGAGGTTTGGGAGTTTGGAAACGAGTGGCCTGTGTCCGCCTGAGTCTGTAGGAGGTATGAGGGCAGGGTTTGGCCGGAGTATCAGTGGTAGGAGCAGTGCAAGTCCTAATCACCACGCCAGTACTGGTACTCATGGGAACACAACACCGGGAATGGAAGCACTGCGAACGCCATCCCGAGCAGTCATTGCGGACCATTTCAGATGTTGACGTCGCCTTTTTATCCTGGTGGATGTTGGTCTGTATCGGCTTCACCTACCACTGCTTCCGCGTCAGTATCGTCTGGAAGCGGGGCGGCATGCAATACAAACACGAACGCCAACGGTATCGCCAGTTGGAACCATTCTCCTGAAAGGCAGAATGGAAGCGGAGGATTGGGACTTGGACCTGAAGTTCGATTAGCGCTCAGACTTGGTTCAGGCTGCGGAAGTGGATGAGAAGCGTCGCCGAATGCATCGAGTCCCTGGTCGTGCTTCTCGCAATAGAGCGGAAGCGGACACGGTGGACACGGCGCCCACCATATCCACCACAGCTCCCACAAGCACTTGTTACCCGTCACATACATCCGTTAACATGCCGCACATACCCAATCACCAGACGTCCTCCGTACACCCACTCAGCCTATCCACCCATCCACCTGACCCAAACCTTCACGCGAAACATACCTTAACCCGCTTTCTAATCGCCCTCCTGCTCCATGTTCCTCCCAAACTACAAAAACTCACTCCCGTGCCCTCCAACTCGCGTGTCAAACTGGGTCTTCCTCCATCCTTCTTTTCGTTCCTCATTTTCCCTGTCTTTTTTTTGCTCTTTCACAATGTTCCCTATTTCCTACTTGCCCCCCTCATCTTTGACTCGTGTCATATAAAACACAATATGTTGATCTCATTTCCTGTTCCTTTAATTTTGATTTTTCTCTGTCTCACGTCTTGTTTCCTCTTCTGCTTCTCATACTCAAAATATTCCCTGTTTCTTGTCTTCGGCTTTGAATATAAAATATTTTGAGGGGTTTTTTTTTTTTTTTTTTTTTGTGGAATTTGTCATGGTTATGAACATTAACAGTGGACATTACCGATAACAATTAATCAAGAATAGTAGTAATAATTAGACGTTGCGTGCGCGTGAATTTCGTGCTAGAAGGTGATCAATGGGGTTCGTTCTTGGCGTGTGGTGTTGCGGTTCGGTGGAGTGAATGGTTTCAGGTAAGTCACTTGTGATGCAGACCCCATGGGAATAGAAAACAAGTTATCATTGGCTACAGCGGCAAATCCTGCGACAAATCCTGCCGTACGGGGGTATTCCGAGTACGAAATATTGTGAACTGTCCTGATGTTACGCGTTGTATATATCACGTATTTTCTTGAGGCGTCGCATCGCGCGAGGATCAGAGCGTGGAACATCCTTCAGCATTTTATGCCCAAGGCTGTCATAGTTGTATTGATCTGGCGTTTTTCGTGGTATTCTATACAAACGAGCGAAACGATACGGACTTTCTCCTTTATCGTTCAAATTCTATCAATCTCGATTCGTTCGTTATTCAATCACAACTTCTCCTATCTCCATTTCCATCGGATTCAGAATTTGGCAGCGGGCTTCCCTTCTATTCCTTTACTTTCGTTCAATTTCCTTCATTTACTTCCTTCCTTCCTTGGCCCGTCATTCTGCATCGAAAACTGACAGCAGTCTTCATCAGATTTCGAAAACCCTGTAATTGCTTGTGTGGTATGTGCTACTAGTCTACTAGTAATATCGACTCCAGGGGTAACGGACACGTGTTTGAATCACAATATTTCCGCGAGATTATTCGAATAAAAGTGGTTCCAACCATCCACTGCTTATACGTGGCAAATGGGAATTTCCCGTTAGTACGTGCTGCGGGCTCACCATAAAATACGAAACCTCTAGGCCTCCTGCAGGTCTTTTCCTTCTGCTAACAGCGTAGTGTCATCAACAAACCTCGCTGTATCTTCTCCTCCTTCGGGGTACACTACCTCGAGAAGATCAGTGTTATAGAACTATAGTGATCGGGATACCAGGCATCCCTGATCCATTCCTCTTGTGACATACATCATTGGCGTAGTAAGATCATCAAAGTTTCGCATGGTGTGGCCACCATCGACTTTTATTTTGATCCAGCTTGATCTAGCCGGTGTATTCTGGGGTGATTCTCCTTAGCCGCATGTTATGTATTATCCTGTCCAGTATTTTCCAACCGTTGGGCAGAGTCAAATTGTGATCACCATATTTTTGACTACACGAAGCACAGGGGGAATACACATATGAGATAGAATACAAGAGAAATGCATCATACATTATCTCAGAGAAGGGAAATATTTTTTACAGTGGTTGTGAGAAGGAGAAGACAATGAAAAGCAATAATGTACACACATAGGACCTCTCTGCCTCAAGAGCAAACATGTTTGATGAGTGTGATGGCTGACCAGACCTCTGCTGGCCCTACGATACTTGACAAGCATTAGGCGCCTCATGACAGCAGACAGCGAACACGTCAAGCCGTGTAGGGTTTCACCTGAAATGATGATAAATCAGACTCGATAATAATGGCGACGATAAACTGGTGCAGAAGCAGCTTGAGCTAATCAAAAATATTGTGGGTAATCATCTGGACATCTTCGACCTCTTCCAATGGCAGATGATGTTAATGTCCATCTTTCAGCTTTCCATCTTATGAGAAGAAGGTGCGCACGAAGGGGGCAACGAGTACGTCGGCGAAGAGAGAGAAGGAGACCATTCTTCGTCCACGTCCATCGCGTCGCCATCGGGACTGAAGTCTGTGTCATGGGTAGGGATGGGCGACGGTGCTAGCGATGGAAGGTGTGGACGTGATACGCGTCTGCTAACCTCAGAGTGCGCCCCAGGATCCGTGTCAGAGAGTGGTGGAAAGAGAAGTCGTATTCGTATTCTGCGCAATCTATACGTCATACAAGCAGTAAGAACTTGTGTCTGATGTGTTACAATGGGCAGCCGGAAGAAACGTGTACCTCACCGACCATTCGGGTGTGCATCGATTCTGAGCACCTCAAGGGAGAGGGGCAGAGCCTTTAAGTCTGGAAGGCGAACCTTGGACGTGCTCGGGACAGTCACGCCGCGTTCGGAATCCTAATATCTCTGAACAATCAAGAAAATAGAAGGTTCTGAAAAAGAAAAACTGAATGCAAACACGGACATCTTCCATACTATCACTCCTAGGGTTCATATTTTGTTCATAGATAATCTACCAACTCACCTATACAATCTCCACCAAGTCCTATTACAATTCGACGGGTTATTCAAGATCTATCCCGATTTGAATATAGTAAAGCACTCAGCCATCAGCGCAACATCATAGGGCCGGCATGAGGCTGGCCTGCCACCAGCCTCACAGAATATGTTCTCTTTTCTAGAATAGGGTATATTAGTATGTACTTTATTATATTCCATTGTGTTTTTCTTTCCCCAATGCCTGTATATAATTTTTTTCCTATGTGATATCATGTATGCATCATTCCCTCATGTATCCATGTCTCATTTGGTTTTTCCACCTCTCCCTGCTGTAATATTTAGTTTTGTATGGTAAAAACAAACTGAGATCTCGTTTTGTCATTTCTCACAAGTCTGAATCATTGAAAGTCAAATTTATTGATTTATTCTGTCTAAATTGGCAGATAATCGCTACAAGCTTAATTCATAAACTCTTAGAGTATTAATCTTGTCAGATTAAGAGTATCCATGACTTTTTAAAATGACAACTACTACTCTGCAAGGTTGGAACCTTCTAAGAACTCTAATTCGTCTTCAGCCGGATGCAGGATGCGGGGTGCCTTTTTGGGTGTTGTACAAGTACGGCTCTGAATAAAGACAATTATTATAAGCTTGATGCACCCGAAGACCCAGAGCCGCTGACCGACCCTGACTTACACAATGACCCAGAGTCACTAGCTGGGACTGAGGGATTTAGACGTCCCAGCGGAGGTGGGGACACACGTCGGCACTTGTCCAGAAAACGGAATTGGATTATGGATGCTGTACACATACGGACCTGAGGGGGAATACTTATGATGCCTTAATGCGCCCTAAAGCCTAGAGCCACTTGCGGATCCTGGCTTTCCAATGAGCCAGAGGGACTAGCTGGACCTGAAGCAATTGACGGCTCGGCGGAGGGATAGAAACTTGTTCAGAACACGGAATGGCATTTTGGTTGCTGTGCACAAATTTACCTGAGAAAAAGTATTATTATTATAACCTGATGCGCTCGAAGACTAGAGCCGCTTGCGGATCTTGACTCACTCCGAGACACTAGCTGGGCCTGAACCATTTGACGGCCCGGCGAAGGACACCGAAGGTGACAAGGACAGAAGCCCTATAATTTTTTGGTCGGAACGACGACGGTATCCCCTATGCAAATCCATAGAGGGATTAAGGCTCACCCGTGGCTTGATGACAGCGATGAGATAAGGGAGTACCGCCAAAGGTCCATCCAAGGTAGTCGCCTTTGTAGATGGGAATGAGTGTCCCTGATGAACCTTTGGCATCTTGCGATAAAGTGGTGTGGAAGAAGGAAACTTTCCTGGTCACTGAGCGGTTGAAATTGGTGGTTTGTGTTAGGTGGGAGTATATCCTAAAGTCAGGCCCTGTTACCAGCTTGTATGACACACAGATATGATTACTTATTGATAGATTCAGGCCAAGTTGAAGCGGATAAATTTAGAATGACTGAAAGAGGAGGGACCAGGGACGGTGATCTAACTCATTGAAATTAGCCAGACTTCTAGTACATTGGTGGAGCAAGTGAATTTAGACTTGGTGTGATACGCATCTGAATATTGTTCTGAGTGGTAGCTGAGGCCAAAATGTAACATTTTGAGTTGACAGAGAAGCTGATGGCCGCTGAGAACCGGGGGGCGATTGTGGTCGCAAGGTTTGGTCCGCGGACACGAGGCACCGCCCCAGGCTGCACGTGGCATAGCTGTTCAGCGTCTTCCATTCAGACCCTCACTAAGCTCCTCTTGCTCTTTGCCATCACCTCCCACCAAGTTCTCTGCGGTGCTACTGGCTTTACTTCTCTTGTTTCTCTCGCCACTTTCACCTCGAACCACCACCATGGATGGCCACACGAATCTCTCCGTTTGGTCAAACACGCCACCCGCTTCAAATATTCTTTTCTTGGTATTTCGTTTCAAGCATTCCTTTGCCTCCAATTCTGCTCGTTTATGGTCGCTTCTTCGACGTTGTCCCTCTTTAATGTTTTTCTTTTCTTTTCTTTTTGATTTTCTCTTCAGTGCCAACGTCCGTGATGAACTCCCGTTATCTCTATGCGCGTGCGACCTTTTTTCTCCGTACCGACTGAACTGCCCAGCTTTGGCACTCAGCGTTCTGCTTCTTTCCGACGTTCTATTCTCCTAGCAGTACCTGGGAACCTCGTGCATTTTTCTCATGTAGGTTTTAAACTCTTTACCACTTATTCAAGTCCCCGCTGACAGCTACTGCAGTACCGTGCTAAGTATGACTACCATATTTCGTCTGCTTGTAAGGTATAAGGGCGAACGATGCAAGTTTGGGACATGATCCTCTTTCTTTATCTGAAAGTGAGCATCGCAAGCTTCTTGTGTCACTGTCTTCTCACCTTTTCCATCTCTGTTGTCTGCTATCAAACCAACTTGATCTCGGCCATGCTAGTCAACGATCCTAGTGCTCTCTGCTC
>QLPG01007034.1:0-17105 GCA_003314385.1 Gomphus sp. MG54 | reverse complement strand
GTATACCTCAAGAAAAATAAAGTGTCGCATCTTTAAAGATCTTATTCAAGTAGTAGTAAGTAAATGGCATATAGACAATTTGTAAAATAAAATACTTACCCTCAACACATTACAGAGTTCCTCGACAATCTTCCATTCCTCAGGCCCAAGTTCATATTTGTGAAGATCAAAGGCATGAGCAGCTGTCATAGAGTCAATGGCTTGATGATACTGGATGGCAAAGCTGAGCATGTCATATGTTGAATTCCAGCGAGTTGCTACATCACGTGGCATGATATGAGGGTTGAGATGGTAGGTAGGGAGGAGTTTGAACCATGCCAGTAAAAGAATTGTAGTTGAATTCTTGACAGCAAATGAGAATTTCCATAGCTAAGTATTGGATTAGTTATCATATTGTGGTTAGGGTCTGATAGTCAGCGTACCTTAAACAGAGTTGATCTGACTGGTTGAACAGCCTCATCTAGGGAATGGCACGGGTCACCCATGGGTCAAATGTGGGTGACCCGCACCCAACCCATGGGAAACCCAAACCCGTCAACCCATGGGTTTTTTCCCACGGGTCAATGGGTGTCGGGTGCGTGGCACACTTGCACACTTGCAGCATGTTCGTGTCATATGTCACATTTGTGCTGACATGAACATGCCAACACGAACGTGCAGTACATGGACACACCGACATAAACACACCAACATGAACAAGCTGACACAAATGTGCCGACATGAATGCGCTGTACACATACGTGCTGACTCGAATGTGCCGACATGGATGCATTGTATGCAAATGCATGAACGTGCTGTACGTGCACATGCCAACACGAACATGTTGTATGCATGCACGTATGGCTCGTTGGTGTCGGCACATGTGTGTTATATGGTACGGCATGTGTGTGTCGTATGCACCTGCAGCACGTGCGTGTCATATGTGTGTGCAGCACGTGTGTGTCATATGCACGTGCATCTTGTATGCGCACATGTATGACTGGAGTGAGTGGCCGGTTGGGTGTCATATGCATGCGCATGCACGCGTACATGGTTGACGTGCCAGGTTGGGCCAGGTCACGGGTGCTCTGGGCTTGACCCACACCCGCACCCAAGGGCACCCGACCCAGTGACCCGTGCAGGTTGGCCAAACCCGTGCTATTCCCTAGCCTCATCCCAGTCATCAATCCCTTTTCCCAATAATTCCTCAACCAATCAGTAACTGTCAGATTTTTATCATTACCACCATCATTTCCCATTTCCCATGCATCTTGCTCTGCTCACTCATGATCTTCAAGTTCAAGGGAAATCTTGTCTTCAAGACTGTCACTACCATTGCTACTGGTCTTTGGTATGTCAAATTGCTTTATTATTACTTTGGCAGTGAGATTAAGGGTATGTGCAAAGCAGCGAGTTTGGCCAATGGTACCAGCAAAGTCATCAAGCTTGTTTCCAAGGTGCACCAACATCTTATCATTGTTAGATGCATTGTCAGTTGTTATACTAAGTATCTGGCGAAGATGGTGAGTTTTTTTATATTTGAATTTTGTTCTATAAAACTGAACATACCTTATCATGTATGCCAAATTCTTTTAGAACATCTGCAAAGGTGTCTCCAAGACTGACACCTGTATGCGAGATGGGAAGCTCAATGAGATCAAGCAACAGAGTCAATGGTTCACCCTTGTGCTCAAGGTGAACAGTAATAGCAACAAAGACTCTATGGTTGGGTGATGTCCATGTGTCAGTTGCAAAGTTGAGATTGCCTTCATATTTCTATAAACTAGTATGTTACAATTCTAATTCTTGAATTAAATTTGACCTACCTTTAACATTTTAGAAATATGTTCACGAACATGAACAAAAACATCCTTCATATCGTGAGATACAGTTTCTGCTGAAGGTATGTAGCAACCTGGCCTGCCTGTCTTCATAAGTGAACGGAAACCCTGATCATTAACAACTTGAAAAGGGTGTTTGCTTTCAGCCACCCAGTGGATGAATTCAGCTCTAAACACTGGATTAGATATTATGAGAATTTTAAAAGGTAATATACTAACCGTGACCCTATCTTTGTGTGCTGACGATGACTATAGATTACTTTTCCTTTTCCAGCATTTTCAAAGGCCGCTGTTATTGATCCATTAAGACCAATTTTTGACAACACCTCACATGTAATGGCAACATTGGCGGTGTTATCAGCAGTTGTAATTGCTTCATCACCCCAACAAATCTTTGCATGGCAGTGAAGATTGCTGGTGGACTTCGCATCACCTGTGTCAAGGAAGCAGCCGACAAAACAAGTTCGGCCTTTACAGGAACCAGCAGCACACTCAAAAACATGGACCTTGCGTTCATTGATCTGCTCAATAGAGGGAGTAGGTTTGAAGAAGGCATAAATGGGAGCATCCCACTCCTTCACAAGTTGTTCTATTATTTAAGGGGTCAAATTTCAATATACTAATTGCTAAATTCAATAATTGCCTTACCAAGTCCCTGAACATCAGTGTCTTCATCATCTGAGATATTGATTGGGTCTTCATTTGGTGCTCTACTGCCAGGTTGATCTTGGTCATTATCAGATTCAATGATACAGTTGGGATTGTGTGAATGAGAATGCAGAAGAGGTACAGGCTTGTCAACTACTTCAACTGATGCACATTGACTGTGAGTAGGTTCAGCTTTTTTGGAGAGAAGTGGATCAGTGTTGCCAGTCAGTCGTTCAGTTGGGTGACACTTCTGTTTGCCTTGAGCAATATGAGGATCATTGGTAGACATTTTGTTAGAACCGAGTATTTGGCTGCTGATATAATTGAGGTTCTGCACTAACCTGGCTTATATCAGCTTGATATGGCTAGAAAGTTGACTCTTCTGCTATCCCTAGGAAGTTGACAAGTTAGTACAACAAAGCTACATTTTCTAGCAGCCATTCTATAGCTCTGGTCCTGCAAATATCACCCTACCTCAGGTGCACCCAGATACACATCTGCCTTAGGTATAGACGACATACACAGAGGCAGGTGTACCTGGCCTTCCCAGGAGGCAGGATGGGGCTACCAGCAACCCCAATGCAAACAGCATCCTACCTCAGGTGTACCCAGATACACATCTGCCTTAGGTATAGATGACATACACACAGAGGCAAGTGTACCTGGGCTTCCCAGGAGGCAGGATAGGACTACTAGCAACCCCAATGCAAACAGCATCCTACCTCAGGTACACCCAGGTACACATCTGCCTTAGGTATAGATAACATACACACAGAGGCAAGTGTACCTGGGCTTCCCAGGAGGCAGGATGGGACTACCAGCAACCCCAAATTCAGTCAGGGTCAGAAATGGCCAAGCCAGCAACATGCACATGCTACACGCGCATACATAGGTATCATATACATTTGCATATGACATGCACATGCCATGCACGAGCACACCACCGCATCTGTTCCCCATGCACCAGTCTGTTCCCTACTGCTCCTCACTCCACTCTGTATTTACCACAGCAGCCATGGTGTTAGAGGCTTGTGATGCAAAAGCCAAACAACTGGGGGGAACAATTGAGGAGCAGATTTTCCACCTTTGTAAGTATCAGCAATTTTCAAGTGATTTATTCCAGGTATTGTATTCCGAATAACTAACCTTCTTGTTACTAGCTAGGGAATAGCACGGGTTAGGGTAACCCGCATGGGTCACCGGGTCGGGTGCCCTTGGGTTTGGGTGCGGGTCAAGCCGAGAGCACCCGTGACCTGGCCCAACCCGCCGCCTCAACCTTGTACGCGCGTACGACACGCACGCGCCGCATGCGCACACGTACGACACGACCGCGCCGTACGTGCAAGCGCATGACACAAATGCGCCGTACGCGCATGCGCCAACACCAACGTGCTGCACGCGCACGCGCCGACACGAACGCGCCGTACGCACTCGCGCCGACACCAATGCGCCATATGCACACGCGCTGACACCAACGCGCCGACACCAATGCGCCGTACGCTGACGCGTATGACACGCACACGTGCGGCGCGTTCATGTCGTACGTCGCGTGCGTGTACGGCGCGTGCGGGTGCGGCACGCACCCGACACCCGTCGACCCGTGGGAAAAAACCCATGGGTTGACAGGTTCGGGTTTCCCATGGGTCAGGTGCGGGTCACCCACATTTGACCCGTGGGTGACCCGTGCCATTCCCTATTACTAGCTGGTCTCCTGGCGAAGACCAGTGTCAAAGAGGAGGTTGATCTGCATCTGACTCCCCTGGTGGATGATATCAATGTAGTAGCAAGACATTCCAGGAGTGTACTGCAGGAGGCAGCATTAAAAGGTCATGAGACAATCGTGTGGCTATTGATTAATAAAGCAGCAAATGTGAACGTGCAAGGAGGAAGGTATGGCACCGCGTTGCAAGCAGCCTCTTTTTTTGGCCACCCGGGAATCGTTCACTACCTGGTAGAGAGAGGAGTGGATATGAATGTGGTGGTAGGAGAATACGGGAGTGCACTGCAAGTGGCGGTGTTATCAGGTCACGAGACGATCATGCCACGTTGCAAGAGGCCTCTTTCTTTGGCCACCTGGGAATTGTTCGCTATCTGCTAGAGAGAGGAGCGGATATGAATGAATGTGGTGGTAGGAGAATACAGGAGTGCACTGCAAGCGGCGGCATTTTCAGGTCACGAGACGATCGTGCCACGTTGCAAGTGGCCTCTTTTTTTGGCCACCCAGGAATCATTCACTACCTGCTAGAGAGAGGAGTGCATATCAATGTGGTGGTAGGAGAATATGGGAGTGCACTGCAAGCGGCGGCGTTTTCAGGTCACGAGACGATCATTTGGCTATTGATCAACCAAGCAGCAAATGTGAACGTGCAAGGAGGAAGGTATGGCACCACATTGCAAGCGGCTTCATTTGGTGGCCACCAGGGCATCATTTGCTACCTGCTAGAGAGAGGAGCAGATATCAATGTGGTGGCAGGATACTACGGGAGTACACTGCTAGCGGCGGCATCACAAGGTCATGAGATGATCTTTTGGCTATTGATCGACAAGGCAGTGGATGTCAACATGCAGGGAGGAGTGTATGGCACTGTGCTGCAGGTGGCCTCATTTGGCAGCCAACAGGGTATCGTGTGTTATCTGCTAGAGAGAGGATCGGATATCAATGTGGCGGCAGGAAAATTTTGCAGTGCACTACAAGCGGCGGCGTTTTCAGGTCATGAGCTGATCATTCGGCTATTGATAGACAGAGCAATGGATGTGAACATGCAAGGAGGAGAGTATGGCACTGCTCTGCAGGTGGCCTCATTTGGCGGCCACCAGGGGATCATTTGCTATCTACTAGAGAGAGGTGCACGTGACTGCAATAGAAGGTCATCAGACAATCATTCAGCTTTTGATTGACAAAGCAGCAGATGTCAATGTACAGGGAGGAGAGTATGGCACTGTGCTGCAGGAGCAGGTGGTCTCATTTGGCAGCCACCAGGGCATCATTTCCTACCTGTTAGAGAGAGAAGCAGAGGGTGCACTGAAGATGATGAATGGAATGAAGCACTTGGCAGCAGTATATCTGCCGAGATGAGCATGGGATGCTGGAGGTGGTACTTTGGGGATGGATCATGTGGTAGCATCTGGTCCACTTGGCCGACATTGGGTATGTGTGTTATGGCCCATGCAGCCAAATAAACCCACATGGAACACCACAACCACCTGCACCATTTCCAGAACCTTTCCGATTGACCAAAGCCTGAATAACCAATTTCCGGATGTCAGACATGCATTCCGAGGTTCTGTGATCCCGAACCTCCAAAGACTCTGAAGTCAAGGTTCCGTTACCTTGATAACCGACGTGCAGGACCATCGCATACCTCACTCCCTTGTTCTCTCCTTTATATTGACCCCTTGTACTCTCCTTCTCCTTGTTTTATGACCGGCAAAGATAGTACAAGGATAGTCACATGTATATAGTCTACCAGTCGACTGGACTGTTCGCTAGTACGAATATCGACTTAATCTGCGTCACAGTTTCCGATTTATTTCCAGTACACTCTCCGACTTTCCGAAATTAGGGACAGATGATCGAGGAGGGCGCAACACATAAGTTGAAGCCAAGTCCCTATGACCTTGAACTACTTGTATCACCCTAGACCACAAACCGTACCAAGACCCCCAGCATTCCTGACTTCCGACTACTCCGATTCCAACCGATCCGGACCCTCACCCCCCCTCCTTCGGAATACAACCTCTCCCTCAGAACCTTCTCAGAATCCCCCGAAACCCCCCTGGAAGTCCTCAGCTCAGCGCCGACACGCGGACTTAACAATATGGTAGCATCTGTCCGTCAAAGGTTGGTAGCATCGTGCAGTGGGCAGGCCAACTGACACCAAGCTGATGTAAGTGAGGTTGGCACTGAACCTCAATTACATCAGCCACAAAACATATTAAATAAATTTTGAATTTTTAAAATACAAAATTATATTGATTTTGAGTACAGTCACATGATAGGGGTGCAGGTGAGCTTAGATATAATTTATATAATTTATATAAGTGAAGTTAGCACCAAATTTCGATTATATAAGCGAGGTTCAGCACTAACCTCATTTATATAAGCGAGGTTAGCGCTGAACCTTGCTTATATAAGTGTACCCATGAACGGGTATGGGTTTGGGCTGGGTTGGAAATCCTGACCCTGACCCTTACCTGCACTACCCGTACCCGCTACCCACATGGGTTTCCAATACCCGCGCCAATCACTAAGTGTGTGGCCTTGGCTTGGTACATTCAGTTCATCATTTGGTTCATTATCCCTATCCCACCCTCCTATTCTTTATTATTCTTCCACTCCCTGTCCTTCCCTTTTTCCTGTTTACCCTCAGGACATTCACTATTTGTTGCCACTTGGTCATGGCCCTATTGTTTTATGTTCGGCCACTCTCTATTGTTCTATTCTCACTCACTTTTTTGTTCTCAGTCATATTTCATTGTTCTATTATCATCCACATTCCTCGTTCTATTCTTGATCATTGTGGACAATACCTCCACATGATTCTTCATACCCTATTTTTCTCCATTCCTTGTGCCACTCTGTTCCACATCTCACTTAATAACCTATATAAGTAGCCAATGTATGTAGATGGTTCTTCGTTTTGGAAATCAACTAGGTTTATGCCTTCTTGTCCTCCCTTCTCCTGCCTAAAGTCCTTTACCTGGGCCGGCACTCTCGGCACCCTCCCGGGTATCACTTCTGTCCCAAATCAGTGGCATGCATGAGAAGTAGGATGCAACTGTTAAAGTATAGAGACTGAAATACTGAAATACTATCTCAGTCTCTTGGAAAAGAGCTCATATTAGAAGTATTTAGCTACCTGAAATACTATCTAAAAGAATTGTTAACAATTGTATGAAATATGAGAATAAACTTGAACTCATACCTCAGTCTCTTAGAAAAGAGCTGAGGTCATAGAGTCACACAACTGCAAAATACAATGGAAAATTCAAACTCCAATCAAAGGCAGATATCAGGGATAATAATGAATAAAACCCATACCCCTGCTCCAATACCATCAGGTCCAGGTTGCCAGTGATCAGAAGAAGAGATGTTTGGGCTGAATGTCAAATCCTTAACAGCAACGCACAAGCACATTGAAGCCAAGCCACTACAACCGGCCTGCAGGACTTGGCCACTCCTCGGCATTCCCGAAGCCTGACAATCATATCCCTATCAACAGCTGCACCCAACTTGCATGCATATCTTGTCACATTCTAGGCTTATTCCTAACCACAACCTCCTTTTAGTTTGTCATATGCACCATCTCATACTATGCACCCTAAATACAGGAGGAGCCTTCAATTTCATCATATGGAGCTGTCACATTGTTAAGCCCTGAATGATGCTAATGTTGTGTGATCTCAGGCACTAGTATAATAGGCACCTATAGACATGCAAGCAGTCAACTTTCAATAATACATAGTAATTCTCTACTTATTGTAAATATTCTCATTCTCTACTAATAATTAGTAAAATATAATAGCATCTAATAGCCAATACTAGATATAATAATACTTCACCATCATCAAGTATGCTCATTATATATAGCAGTATAGCATATGATTGCACATTACCCCACATAACACCAATCCCAAACACATGATGCCCAAAAGTACCTCTGCATGGGTGCCATATCTCAGGCATATACTGGGACAGGAAGGCAATAGAAGTTGAACATAGGGCAGGAAAATTATAGAAAAATACCACAAAAATAGAGTAGATTGATCTTGATTATTGTGTTAAAATAGATAGTTGCAACCATTTGTCATCATGGAGATCATTTTAAAATAATACATGCCCAGTGGCCTTTCCTTCAACATGTATCCATAGACCTTTTGCACCCATGACTCTCTGGAGGTGAGGCTCATAGTTGGTCCAGTTGCTTCCATCATCACAGAGCTTGGAATCGGTAGGAAAGCAGAGTTGGATGGCATTGTAAGGTTCAACATGTTGTAGTATTTACAGTAAGTCAGTGGGGGACCGTAACCTGTTGAAAGAGCACAACTAGAACAAAATAAGTCTCAGCTCTAGTCAAGAGTCTGAGATGTTATTATAACTACCTAGAACAAACGAACTAAGTAAAATCAGTGAAAGAAGCATGACATTATTGAGATGGTAACACGCACGTACGTATCACGTGACTACCCTAGCTTCATTCCCACAGTTCATGGCAACTGTGTCCCAAGTTGTGAATGCGGTCCAGCGCAAATATTCAGTCGGGAAGTTATATGTGCATTAAGGATACGTGGAAATATGTTTTTAGGTTACTAGAATAATAACCACAAGTGGGTTACCCCGAAAGCGATTGCTAGACAATAAGGTTCTGGCGCTAGCATCGCCTTCATAACCGGTAGTTGCCACCTCACACACTCTTTCTTTCGGCCTCGCTCACGTAGTCGACGTCAGTCCCAAGCAAAATATTTTGCTTTTGACCCTATAATCCATGTCGTCACCTGGAATCATATCTACCTTTACTGGAAACACCTTCAGTGAGTTTTCTGACGACGAGTACAATATATGAGAGCCAACCACTAGCCCTATTTCTGTTGCAGATACCCAAGGTGATGTGGTCATCCAGCATACCCTCAGTAAGCACAGCCCCGCTTGATGATATTGCTTCCATACTCAAGACAGTGCAGATGTCTCGCAGGATCCTTTAGTGTTACTCAAACCGGCGGAGCACGCATCCTATGACACACGGTACGGCGCCGAAGGTGACCAACCGCACGGGTGCATGGAAGACACTCGTGTGCAGATATTGGCTGATCTAGAAGCCTGGGCGCATGATCCTTCAACTCCAAATGTCTATTGGCTCAACGGCCAGCTCGGCACAGGGAAAACCAGCATCGCTCACACTCTCTGCAAACGTCTAGAGACAAAAAAAAAACTTGGGGGCAGTTTCTTCTGCTCTCGTTCAGGATTAACGGATGCACGCCGAATCATCCCTACAATCGCAAGCATGCTTGCTCAATCAAACGCAAAAATACAATCCGCCATAGAAGAAGTTCTGAAGAGGAAGCCTAATGTGGCTGATCTCAATGATCTATCTGAGCAATTCTGCTCCCTGATCGTCAACCCTGTCAAGATCGCTACTGAAAACGAACAAGGAGTTTGTTATATTATCGTTATAGACGCCTTGGACGAATGCTCAGCATCGGGTATAGTAGAAATGTTGATCAAGGCTATCCTTGATGGCGCAACCAATAGGCGCCTCAAAGTCTTCATTACGAGCCGACCCGAGAGCTGGATTAAAAGAGTTTTTCGGCCCCTTCCTGTTCATTCGTTGGATATCGCGGTCTTCATTGAAACGTCTCTACAGGAAGCCACGCAGGATGTGGTACGCAACGATATTCGCACATATCTCCAAAATTCGTTTTCTGAAATTGCGGCAATGGATCTTTTCTCGCGGGATTTGCCTGAGTGGCCTCCAGCGCATGAATTTAAAATTCTTCTCGATTTATGCGCAGATCTCTTCATTTATGCTGCGACAGCCGTTCGTTATATCAATGCGATAAATAAAGATAATAGGTCTCGGTTGACAGAGATCACCCGACTTGATCCTACTCTCATGCCACCGCCCCATACTGCGCCGATTGACGCACTCTACCAGCACATTTTAGACCTGGCCTTTTCCCAGCCCTCCGGGAGTGGAATCCCTAATGGACACCACGTACTCGCCGCTGTGGTCTGTGTGCAAACACCTCTTTCCATGGAACACATCGCATCTCTACTGGACCTAGAAAAGCGTGACATTCAATTTGCCTTGTTGCCATTACAATCCGTGATTCATGTCTCCGAGAGTAGTTCCATCGCCATCTTTCACGCCTCGTTTGGAGAGTTCATTGTCAATCCGAACCGTTGCTGTAGGCACAGCGTTGATGCTTCCGATACCCACCACAAACTCGCCGTCAAGTGTCTCCAGAGGTTGAATAAGTCTCTCAGGAATAATATCTGTGATTTACCAGATAATGCCACAGTTGGACTTACTCATGAAATCCTGAATCCTGGCGTTATTTCTGAGACTCTCAGATACTCATGCTTGTACTGGGCCTCTCATCTTGTAGAGGCTCTTGCATTCCCACCTGCAGACACTGTTCCCATGCTCAATGAACTTGGAACATTTGCGAATACACACTTATTGCACTGGTTCGAGTGCCTGAGTACGTTTGGAGAGCTTGGGTCTGGGCTGAGGTCTCTTAGCATGGCAAAAGAAGTCACCTCGGTTAGTGATCAACATGGTAGAGGAGTATAGCTCACCATTTCCCCAGAAATACCCCAAGGCCTATGGCCATTACGGGATGCTACTCGAGGATACTCGTCGCTACCTCCAGATGGCGTTTGAGCCGATGAAACATCACTGCCTGAACACGTATGGCTCACCCCTCGCATGGATCCCTCAACGAGCACCGATAAGGCATCACTATCCGACATTTTTCGATAACTTACCTAGAGTAGTGGTGGGTATCGCTGAGTCATGGGGATCATTTGAGCATGTCATGACACACCCTTCATATGTATACTCTGTTTCATTCTCACCAGAGGGGCTACGTGTCGTGTCCGGATGTGAAGACTCTTTCGTTCGTATCTGGAATTCTACTACCGGGGAGATTGAGCGCACACTGGTCGGGCATGCAGAGAGAGTGGTATCCGTCGCTGTCTCGCCTGATGGGAGACAAATAATTTCTGGTTCAATTGACGGCTCGATTAGAATTTGGAATGCGAGGACGGGGGAGGCGGAGCATATCCTGCAAGAACATTCGAAATGGGTCGGGATGGTTGCCTTTTCGCCTGACGGAACAAGGGTTGTCTCTTGCTCCGATAACAGCACTGCTCGGGTATGGGATGCCACCACAGGGGAGACGAACCGCATACAAGAACTTGATTCGCGAGTCAAGTGCGTTGCGTTCTCGCCTGACAGCAAACTTGTTGTTTCTGGCATGGATGACGCTACTATTTGTATTTGGGATACAACCATGGGGACAATTGAGCATATACTCAAGGGACATTCAAGGCTGGTGTGCTCGGTTGGCTTCTCACGTGATGGCACACGTATAGTGTCTGGTTCTCATGACAAGTCTGTCCGTATTTGGAATACGGATAGCTGGACATTAGAGAGTATATTAGAGGGACATTCAGATAGTGTGTTGTCTGTTGCATTCTCTCCCGACAGTACGCGTGTCGTGTCTGGGTCGTGGGATGGATCTGTCTGTATCTGGCACTTGGTTTCGGGGGAGACAGAACGTGTGCTCAAGGGACATGCGAATGCTGTGTGGTCTGTTGCATTCTCGCCAGACGGGACACATGTGGCATCCGCGGCGAGTGACAGCTCAGTCCGGATTTGGGATGTGACGAACGGCTCAGAAAGGGTAGATCAGCGGTCCTTTTTACGTGACAGTCCAAGTGTATTGTCTGGTTCGCGCGCGACAATGGCTCGCATTTGGAAGGCGATGAGAGGAAAGAGAGAACGGACAATCGAGGGACATTCGGAGCGAGTGAATTCAGTTACATTCTCCCCTGATGGCACACGAGTTGTCTCTGGGTCCGACGACAAGACCGTCCGAGTCTGGGATGCCGTCACTGGGGAGATAGAGCATATACTCGAGGGTCATTCGGGTTCTGTGACATCCGTTGCTTTCTCGGCTGATGGTAAATACACTGTATCTGGATCATCCGACAAGTCAGTCATTCTCTGGAAGACCGCTACTGGAAAGTTAAAGGGTCAACTGAAGGGACATTCAGATTGGGTGAACTCTGTTGCATTCTCACCTGATGGGAGACGACTAGCGTCGGGCTGCGACGACGGCACTGTCCGGATATGGAATACATCTCGGGAGACAGTAGAGTATACACTCGCTGGCCATTCAGAATGGGTGACCTCCGTTGCCTTCTCTCATGATGGATTGCGTCTCGTGTCTGGTTCGTGGGATCACTCAGTCAGAATATGGAATACCACCACCGGGACGATAGAATGTACATTAGAGGGACAGCTAAAGTCAGTGACGTCCATTGCTTTCTCATCTGATAGCAGGCACGTCGTGTCGGGGTCGCCGGAAGGCTCAGTCCGTATATGGGACACTACCAGTGGCGATTCAATACCATTACTGGAAAATGGAACCTTCCGATACCCAGATGGAAGCAGAGTCAGTCATGTCCTTCCTGGCCACTTTCATCTCTTTCCTCCTGGGGGACCAGATATCTACATCTCACACAGTAAGGACTGGATTCACGCTGACTCACCACTGCAATCTTGTTGGATTCCCCCTGAATTCCGTGATTTCCGTACACATGCCCTCTCTATTTCCAAAATTGGCCTTGGATATTCTTCAGGTCGTGTTATCATAATTGATCTCATGCCTATGCATCAGTAGCCCAACATAGTACAACTAGAAGTTATGAGAGGTTCACTGAATATTTACAATCATGCCAGTATTTTCTTTGCTTATGATTGTGTCCTGATACTCTTGTAACTGTTAAATATTGAGCAAATCATTTTTGTTTTCAATTTTATGGTGCTTATGATATTTTTGTGAGTGTATGAGCCCAAAGTCCTTGAGACATGATTGAAGAATAATCTTATCAATTGAGTGGAGCTGACCTATTTAAGGTATATATATAGGCATATATGAATATATGAATACATTACAATATTTTTGAGCTGATCTTGAAGAGGGATAGGCTATCTAGTATTAACTAATGTATAACATTGAGTCACTCTATTTTTCTCAAACTATTTCTGTTTTTTTTTCTTCCTGCAACCATTTGATTTTATTATCATAGTTGTACTGTTAATCTTAACCTTGTTTGATATTTGACTCTGACAGCACTCATCTCATATTACTTTCACCATCACCTCATCATATAGCCAGATCTGCTACATAGCTCTTCAATCATTAGGTTCTCAAAGTATCATTATCTCCTTTTCCAAACTCATTTCAACAGTTGTGTCTGTCAGGCCTCGGAAACTGACAAGCTTTGGGAATGCTGAAAGGTTGGGCAGACAATGGCCAAGTCCTGCAGGCTGGGAGTAGTGGCATTGGCTTCAACGTACTCGTGCGTTGTGCCCTACTGTTATAGCCCATGCCCTCAACAAACCCACACTAACCCCCACAACCACCCGCTTCCATTCCGAGACCTTTCCGACCGAAAAGGACGAAAGACTGTTTTCCGTGGATCCCATCCCCGTCACGCCTGTCCGAGACACCGCGTTTCCGTGTCCGACCGAGACACCGTTCCCAAGTCCACTCCCGACCGAGGACTCAATACTTTGATAACCGACGTGCAAGACTATCGCGTACCTCACTCCCTTGTTCTCTCTTTTATATTAACCCCTTGTACTACCTTTCTCCTTGTTTTATGACCGGCTAAAGATAGTACAAAGAGCGTTACATGTATATAGTCTCACAGTCGACTGGACTGTTTGCTAGTACGAATATCGAATTAGTCCCCCCCAGTTTCCGATTCATTTCCGGTAAACTCCACCTCCATTCCGAAATTAGGGACAGACGATCGAGGAGGGCGCAACACATAAGTTGAAGCCAAGTCCCTTCGACCTCGAACCTCTCAGCGACCGGATTGAACCATTCTGCGACCTACCCTGGATCCCCGGCGCCTCCGTTCCCTGTCCGTAGTCTGTCCGATCCCGTTTTCGGCCTTCGGCCCCGTTACAGACCTTCGCGCTAACCCGGATAACCCTTTCGGAAGTACTAGCTAAGCGCCTGACACGCGGACTTAACACCTACCTGCTGTGTGTGCCACCAATTTGCAACAGATGGGTACTTGGGAGGATGCTGATGATGCTGGCCTAAGTCAAGGACTTAACAGAAGAGGAGGAGGTAGAAGGGCCTAAGCCTAGTCAATACCCAGAATGAGGAAATATGTACATGCATGCCCTACTTATATAGGTGTAAGGAGCGACATGTGGAATAAGGAATGTGAGACAACAAGGTATGCAGAGCATGTGGTTATTGTCCACAACGAGTAAAATTAGAATGAAGGAATGCAAATGGGGATAGAACGATAAAAGATAGAATAATACAAATGTGGCCAGGGATAGGACAATAGAGAGTGCCAGGCTATAAAACAATGGGGCCATGGCCGAGGATAATAGAAGGACAGGAAGTCCTGAGGTGCCCTGGATCAAGGAATGAGGAGTGGGCATGGTGGATTAATGAGGGTGATTGGCATAGAGTATGCGAGGGGTAATGGCAAGGAATGTGGGTGGTGGACATTGACAGTAAAGCGATCAATCTCAACCATGTTCCAAATCAGACTCCGATGGCGCTCATCCCATATCACCTTCACTGTTGCTATATCACACAGCCAACCATTCTATTCAGCCCTCCAATCTTCAGACTCCCATTAGATCATCATGTCTTCTTCAGAGCTCATTCCCATGCAATGCTACAACACCCAAGACACACATATCCAGGCAGAACCATTAACATATCATTATCTTCGCATACCTCCGCCAGCACATTTCTCACTCAGAAGACAATCCCATCCAATCTACACTCAGTCATATGTGATAGGAGATGCAGTCTATTTCCCAGAAAGCCAAGAACCATACATATTTCTTGGAATGATGTCTAGACTAGTATATCGTGATAGGAGTAGAGTGGAATACGAGGCAGAGTTCAGGGCACCATCCCATCCTGATTATCCTGCCCACTCCATTTGACTCTCTCTTAAACACAAGATAAGAGTGCACGACCGTATACCCATTAGTCCTCCTACTCCCAGACCCCTATCCTTGGATTGGATACTGGAGAAATTGCAGAAGATATGTTGCCTGTGACCTGGAAATACTCCAAGATGACTCAGTCCCCTGACTTATCCTAAGGCCCCTCAGGAGTAGTAGACAAGATTGTTAGATGTTTATTGGTGGACTTCCTTATTGTTTCTTTTATATGTTTCCCCTTTTCTTGGCTTAACTCAGACCTGTTTCCTATTCTGTTAGTCTTTTCTCATTGTTACTCATCATTCTTACCTTTTTGGTTAGCCTCCCCCTATCATAGCCCCTAGCCCCAATTCGTGCAGCCTTGATGCTGTACTATTTCTCCAGAGTTTCTCCATAGTTTCCTCTTTTTTAACTTTGTTCTCGTGCTTTGTCATTCAACTGACATAGCCAACCTCTTGCATCGTTTTGCATTGTTACTTGGTTTTTGTATATAAAGGCCTCTGGCTTACCTCTGTAATAACAAGTTCACAAGTTAAAGCCCTAAGTCAAGTCTCCAAGTTCAAGTCAAGACTAGTCTAGAAACATCTAGACTATTGTATTCAAGTCCCAAAGTCAAAGTGCAAGTATTAGTCAGTGTGACACATTCTCATCTCAGGTCACATCCCTGTCACATCATGTCCTAATTCACTCATGTTCTACTTCTGTTCATACATTGCCGTGTCACAGAGCATAATCCAGCTGTGCCGAACGACTGCGCTAGATCCTGCCAGAGAAAAGGATCGGTGCATGCAGGCTTTTAGGTATTAATTACCTAGAGCAACTCTACAATGTGCTGAGCCGAGACCAGTGTACCAAGTGATATGCATGCGGTGTGGACACTTGGACGTGGACATAGGATGGCTGCTCAGTTGGCACTGCCAAATTACCAGGTCTTGGTACATGTACTTGACAGTGTCCTAGATATTTAGACAGAACCATTATTTGAACATTATCTCTGTTAAGTATGTGATGATCTTGGGACACTAGTATGATAATGCCTTCAATCATGTGGAGGTGGAATTGGCTTGGTCCAATGAACCAAGGCAGACATGGCTTGGCTTCGATGTTCTTGCATTGCAACCTTCTATTCCTTCTGCCACTAGATCTTGGATAATGTTCAGGAGAGGACCAAGGGTCTCAGTACCAAACATGGATGCTGACATAGAGGATATATATATATATACAATGTACATAGTATGAAGAAAATATATTTATTATTTATTATTTATCTTTTGTGAATGATAAAAGAACTTGTGAATTCTTAATTAAGTTCTTTGGGATTTATCACGACATGTCAAGAGGTTGGATTTCCTCCCAGTGAGTAAACAATGAATCATCTTGAATAATGTGTTCAGTTGGTGGCTGTAGCTGATAATTATAGATATATGTAGATGATCCTACACTTGATCTTGGCAGATGTTTCCTGCAATGGATGTCATATGAATCTATATCAGCAGGCCTTAAACTCAACATAGAGAACATTGTATGGAATTGGGAAATATCAAAATCAGACAAAAAGATGAAGCAGTCAATGTCTAATTGGTGGAAGTCATTTGAGATACTTACAATAGGGGACAAAACCATTCAAGTGTTTTGAACATTTGTGTTGTACTGTAAATAACGGGAGAATTACAGAATCAAAAAATATGATGTAATTAGTGGAGATAGCCCTGCTTCTGAACTTGTGGTCACAATCAAGATGATTATGTAACTCTCAATATTCATGGAGATATTAATTATTTAAAAAAATGAAGCATTTGAACAGTTTTGTCCTTCACAGTTATTAATGCAATAAATTGTATATACAGGGCTGGAAATCACATGAAAAGTCACATGACATTGTGTGAACCTTTTTATAGTTTGTTTCTGTCCAAACAAA
>QLPG01007031.1:0-23257 GCA_003314385.1 Gomphus sp. MG54 | reverse complement strand
GGGAGTCCCGAGGTGAGACGGACCGAGGAGTACGGATGGCGAATGTGCCGAGCCGGGATTGGCGCACCAAGTGTTATGCAGGCAACGCGGGCACTTGGTCGTGGATATAGAGTAATTGCTCGGTCGGCATTGCCGGCGGATGGGTCTCGGTACGTGGACTTGACAGGTAGAATAATAGTTCACATATATAAACTATTATTCCTACATGTAATTGACAAGCTTCCTGCCAAGACCACCTCTAAACAATTCTTTTTGGACATCAACCTTTACAGGAATTAGCTTCCTGTTATCTTGTCAGAGAACTTGATGAGGCTTTCTTTACACCAAAGTTTTGTCACGGTTCTCAAGTTACCTCTTTTACAGTTCCAAAAGAGTGGTGGACACTCTGGGAATTGACAGATTTATCACTTGATCAATTATCCTTGTTTAGTCTTCATCAAAAACCTATAACTGGTTCAGTTCTTAGAATAGCTACCCTTTCACTTGAGAAATCACTTGAGGATTTGACAGAGGAAGGTTATATTCAAAGGCCCAAACATAACACTACACCACCTACACCTCCTCACTACCTGAACCTGTACCCTACTCCAAACTGACACAATCCATTAGTTGAAGTCTAAATGCCTCATGAAGGACTCAAGTTCCCCTCCAGCATGTCCTCCACCATGCAAGAAACCTCCATCTTCTATTCCACACCCAGTGGAAGAACAACACCTGTGAGAAGAATCACATCACCAGTTAGATTACATGCAATGTCTCAAGAGACATACCTATACTATGGGATGGCCTAGAACCCCTCTCTCCTAGATCACCTATGCAACTTCCTACCATGGCAGAGCAGTCTGATGTTGAATTGTTGACAGCTGGGAGGAGACAGGAAGTCAGGAAGCATGAGAAGGCCTGGAGAAGAAGACATGAGCTTCTCTGTATAACTGAGACATACTTAGACAGAACAGATGCACCTGGGTATAAGCCCCTCTTCCTATGTGCTGAAGGAGTATTCAAGGATGAACTGTACTTACTTGACAAGATGTTGACACCCAAGGTTGTCAAGCTCTCCCACAGGGATGAAATTGGTTATGGGGTGAATCCCTCAATATATCAGTCAGTGCTCCATGAACTCAGAAATATTGAAGAGAAAAGAAGACCTATCTTGGAATCATTTTCCATCAAACCTCCCACAGTGCCTCAGCTACCAGACCAAAGGCTGACTGAAGTGATTTGGATATTGCCTCAAGTGGAAGTGCTTTGTGCAGCCTATAGGGAAGATGTAGAAACCTTCTCAGTGTTTTACTGAGACATTGTGGCAGAAGACAAAGGGACTTACAAACATTCCCCTGATGATCTATTTTCCCCTTATTGTCCACCGAGCCCCCAGGATCTTAGAGAAATAGACAAGTTTAACATCAAATATGCAGCAGTACAAAGTGTTTACTTACAGAAAACATGGGCAGACTGACTTTTTGATAGTGTACAGCATAAGAAATTGCCTTATTCTATGGAAGAAGACCAAAGTGTACCTGAATCCATTCAAAGAATGCACATACATGCACCTAGATCCCAACAAACATTGGAGTTTGAGGTGCAGGAGCTTGATGAGCTTGATGAAGAAAATATTGACAAAAACATACCTTGAGCTGATATGAGTGAGAATCTAAAAGAATAAGAATAAGAGAGTCTTCTTACATGCAGGATCTAACTGGACTTACCATATCAGAAGGTCTTGAGGACATTCTTCAACCATCTGTGCATGAAAGAAGAAAAACCATGTTTAGCATCCCTGAAAAAGTGAACTCAAGGGCAATAATGAAAACCGCAAAAGAAATACCCAAAGGGGACAAGTTAACAATAGTAACAGAAATCAGGATGGCCCCCAAACTATTGATAGAAAACATGAAAATATGGGAAGATGAAAACTGGCGAGGAAAAGAAAAAGAGAAAGAAATATTCCTAAAAACGAAATATGAATTAGACACCAGAGGGGAAACAACGGTACTGAAACTGCCCTTAACAGACGAAGAGATAGAAGGGATGAGCAGAGCAAGAGAAAAAGCTGAAGAGGCACTTGAAATAGAAACCTATGAGAAGGAGGTCAAAACCCCAAAAAAATATAAACTGGAAGGAGCAAGACTGTCAAAAATGACCCAGAAACTAGCATATGCACTCATAATGAGAAGCAAAAAGAGAAAAGCAGGATCTGAAGTAACCAGAAAAAACATAGAAGATACAAAAAAAGAAATGGACGAAAAGTTCAAGATGAAAATAAAAGAAGAAAGAATATGGGAAGGCTTAAAAAGAAACACAATAAGAAGAAACATAAGTGACTTCCTATGGAAACTAATACATGAAAGGATTAAGATAGGAAAATACTGGTTAAACATACCAGGATACATGGAAAGAGCCAGATGCAAACAATGTGGAGAAATAGAAACAATGAAACACATCCTATTTGAATGCAAAAAAAAAGGTGGAAATGAAATATGGAAAAAAAGCCAAAAAGCTATAGGAAAAGACGACAAAAAAGGAAGACATCTGGGTACCCCCAACAATAGAAATAGTAAGAGGCCTAGGAGGACTAAAAGCAAATGGAAAATACAAATCAAACGCAACAACGCTAAAGTACATAAATATGGTAACTGAAACAGCATGGTTACTATGGAAAATAAGAAACGAGAGAGTAATAGGAGAAAAAGAAATAGGAAAAGAACAAGCAGAAAAAAGATGGAAAACAGAAATGAAGAACATGATGGAAAGAAACTATACAAGAGCAAAGAAAAACAAAGACACAGACAAGAGGCAAACAGGAATAATAATCTTCAAAAAACAATGGGTAAAAAAGAATGGAACAATAAAAATAAACAAAGGGAACCTAGAAATAGGTGACTGAGACTGAGAAGAATAAAGCCCCAACAGCAGCCACCCTAAGGTGGGGTGAAACTCAACCGGGACGAGAAAAAAGGACAGAGGCTCCAACAGTAGCCACCCCAAGGTGGGGTGAAACTCAACCGGAGCAAGGAAGATAGACCCAACAGCAGCCACCCCAAGGTGGGGTGAAACTTAACCGGGCAAGAAAGAAGAACAAAACAGGTCAACTGGCCATAAGTCCCAAAATGCAAAAGCCCTCAGGGAAAAGCAACTGGGTGACCAGGGTGCAGAGCAATCTGTCCCTCAAATCTGCCTAAAAAGTCGTACGGGATCCAACCCGTCTGAAATAACCTGGTCAAGCACCCTCGCATGTATTGGTGCAGGGCAGCAACCTAGCCTCCTCCGGGGGTATTAGGAAGGGGGGGTTTAGTGGGTCGAGTATAGCACTCAACCCCACACTACCTGAAGTCGTATATAAATGGCTTGGGTGTCTGGCTACAGATTCCCCTCCTTGGCAACAAAAAAAAAAAAAAAAAAAAAGTGACCTCAAAGACTAGCACACTTACCCAAGTCTCTAAGTCTTCTAGGACCCAACCATACCAAAAACCTATGTACAGCAATGACAAGTCAACCCTTGCACCCTCTCCTACCCCACCGATAGTTAGGTGCCTACAGGGAATGTAGCCCTCTGGGGAACGAGAGAGAGGTCCTAGAGACCTGGAACAACCTGGAGATGATTCTCCAGAGGATAGCAACAAGGTGCCAGGTCATTTGCTACATAGACATTGAGAAGATAGTCCTGGCAGGGGGGATCAGGGAAGAAGATGGATGTGGCCCACTAGAGATGGAGATAAATCCCCTAGAGACCTGGAACCACCTGGAGATGGCTCTTAAGATGATATCAATGAGGTGCATGGCTAATGTACATGTAGAAATCAAAGGGATAGTCCAGGAAGGGGGGATCAGGGAAGGAAGCAGTTATCAAGAGGATTAGCACAGAGATATGAAGCTTACTTTGATTCCAAGGTACACCCTGAGATAGTTCCTGAGTGGGATGGCAACCCAGACACCCTAGTTCAATGGTTAATGAAGATAAATCATACATGTAGCTAATAGATCACTTACAGTTCACAGACAGTTGGGAGAGATTGCCTCACTCTGGCTGCAAATAAATGCAGAGAAATGGCTCTTATCCTTACTGATAAGTTATAGGAAACAAGTGACAGTTAGTTGGAGGGCTATAAGAGAAGGTATAATGACATACTATATGAATTGGGTATGGCTCGACAGCCAGAAGTCCCGTGCAAACTATGTATCATACCAAGAGCCAGAACACGGACATGAGAGTCCAACTGATTATTTCTTCTGGAAGTCAGTGCTGTTACAACTAGTAAATAAAATGTCAGAATAAGAATTGATAATGGAAGTTATGGCCAGCACACATTCATTTTGGCATATAGTCATTGATGCCCAACGATGTCTGATGGTCATGGACTTCCAGTCAACCATTAAGTATCACAAAGAAATGCTGATGCATGCACCTTTTATCCCCTCCAATGATGTTTAACAATGCTTGTAAAACCTGGAGATGAGCATGATTAGCCAAAAAGGGGAATGACCCAATTGGGAGATCATGCATCAAAGTGCAATCCAAAATATGTGTTATATCTTTGATATAACCCTGACACCTCAGACATCCAATCTAGAGTACTACAAGGAATGTTGACCTGAACCAGGTCTGAGTCCACCCCATTACCTCAAAGCTCAATTGACAGCACCACCTCAGACCTTGGACCTCTTTCCTTTCTCATCAAATAATAGTCTTATTGTAACACCAGATGTAGATTTCTTTTGTAACCCATCTTCATTCATCTTATTGTTCTATGGGACATTCGTGATTAGTTACAATAAAGACTGCTATGAATAAATACCTCCAGACTTCTGTACTAGACCTTAGTTCAAATATCAACTTAGTATTCCCACTCACTACTCTCTGATCTCTGAACCTCCAAACCTCCAAACCCCTGAAATCAAGGATTGAGGATTGAGGAGGCAATTGAACATGGAAGAAACTGACCTGGATGAAGATCAAGCTCAAGTTTATCAAACAATTGCAGAAATTTCTGAAAAAATCCCTGACACACAGGAAATTCCTGGAGACTTCCCTGAACCACACTGTAATGTAATTAGGCCCTTAATTCACATGCTAAAGAATATATCTGGGCTGGGGAGATCTGAAACCCAGAATCACTTTCTCATCCACTGTCAAGCCTGTAACACCGAGCACCGACTCACTCGGGAATACCGACCAACGTGCCCTTACCCACATCATCTCCCACTACCACGTGGCCTCGGTTCGGTATACCCAGTACATCGTATGGACCACTCCTCTCGTCCATACTTCTTCATTGTTCCTTCACCCCCTATCTACTCCTTAACCCATTTTCCCCAAACAACATGACAGCTACTCATTGTCCTGGCCACTGCCATTGTTTTATCTTCAGTTGACCTCTATTATTCTATGCTTGCCCACCATTTCATTATCTTATCCTCAGCCATACTCTATTATTCCAATTCCGCTTACATTCCTTATTCTATTTCTGATCACTGTGGACAATGCCCCCATGTGGTTACTTCATACCTTATTGTCTCCATTCCTTATGCCACCCTGTTCCACATCTTGCTTCTTAACTATATAAGTAGCAGGATGTATGTAGATAGTTCCTCACTCAGAATATCGATTGATTCGCACCCCTTTTGTCCGCTCCCTATTCCTTAAAGTCCTTCGCTCGAGCCGACGCCCTCGGCATCCCCTTGAGGCTCCTCTCACTATCCAAATTAGTGGCATGCATGGACCAGCAGGGCGCAAGGCACAAGCACGTTGAAGCCTAGCCACTCTGAAATAGTTTGCAGGACTTAACCGATATCTCGGTGTCACCGAATCCTGACATCTACCAACTTCTCCTCCTCCTGAACCTGACAATAAACTCCCTATTAAATTACCTAAAAATCTCAGGGAAAAGAGGAAATTAATTAAAGAAGCTGGAAAGGCTACTTCATTACTAGGAATATCCAAAATGGCCAACCTGGGCCCTAATGCATTGTTGAGACTGAAGAAATACATGTCCAGACCAGCTGGATGTGCCTTCCTGGGAACCAATGCCACTACTACTAAATTTTGGCTTGGGGAATAAGGAAAAAACCAACCAAATTGCATTGCTGACTCTGGGTCAGACATCACTCTAATCTCCCAAAGTGTTCTGTCAAAAATAGACAAACCACCCAAGGTCAAAACTGGACAAAATGTCAATATGATTCAAGTCACTGGGACATCAAAAATATCTGGATATGTAAACCTGACCATCATCTTTGAAACTAATGCTGGACCAAATGACAAGCTACTTGCTAAGCCCCCCTCTAAACAATTCTTTTTGGACATCAACCCAGACAGGCATTAGCTTGCTGTCATCTTATCAGAGAACTTGATTAGGCTTTCTTCACACCAAAGTTTTGTCACAGTTCTCAGGTTACCTCTTTTATGGTTCCAAAACAGAAAAGGATAGACATGAGATGCACTCTCCTTAAGGCAAGCAAACTGACCATAGTCTCACATGATGCCAAACTGAGATACTGGCCTGAATACTAGGAGTTTGGGTTTGCATACCTTAGGGCCCAACTGGGGGGGAAAGGTGTATTGAAGAAGCAAGGTACAGCAAAGGGTATATAGAGTATGGACTCACTGACAAGGGACCTTAATATCTCCTCTTAGGATTTCTCCCTTGTCAGGTGAGCCCTCCTCCTTCTTGTGTATATAGAAAATGTCTGAATACTGAGGATTTAACCTTTATTAGCTCTGTATGATGGCCCAGGGGTTTCCCTCATACTAGCAGTGTATCCCAGATCCCCTGGGCGTTCTTCTTCTTCTCTAGCATTAAGGCTAGTGACTCTGACACTGAGACAAATATTTAAGTCTTGACAAGCCCTTCTCTTGTGAACTATTTCTCAAGTCTCTCCTCAGCCTTCTCTAACTTGACTCCCTCAACATCTGTGAATGTGCTTTGGGAAAAGTAGGAAGATCAGGTAGCCTATCAGCTTTGCCTTCAATGTGTTTAAGGAGGTTTTTACACTCAAAATAACTAAGGAGAGTGGCTTGCCACAAGGACCAGTTAGATCCTTCAGTAGATAGCTTCCCCATAGTAAGAGGTAGTTTCTCTAATTGTTCTCTGGGGCTTATAACCATGTAGGCAAATGAAGAACATGCAACAATAGGTCAGAGAATTATTTAGGCAATCCAAAGTATTATTCTACAATGAAAATAAAAGAAAAAGAGTACTCAAATTACAGTAAATACTACATTAGGCCCACCTCTTCAGTGAATATCAACTACTACCAAGGAGGAGCACATACACAGGTAGTGTTTCTGTCAGGCACTGGTACTGCCGATGATACATGGGCCGAGCATTATAGTAATAGTGCCGGCTTCACGATGCTGGGGGGAAGCAGCCAAGTCCTACAGGCCAGTCATAGTGGCTTGGCTTCAACGTGCTTGTGCATTGTACCCTATTTTCTGTATGTGCCACTAGTTTAGGACAGAAGGTATATCCAGGAGAGTGCTGAGAGTATTAGTCTGAGTAAAGGACTTTAGACAGGAGGAGGGAGGACAAGAAGGCATAAACCTAGTTGATTTCCAGAATGAAGAAACATCTACATACATTCGCTACTTATATAGGTTAGGAAGCAAGATGTGGAACAGGGTAGCTGTCAGGCTCCGGGAATGCCGAGGAGTGGCCAAGTCCTGCAGGCCAGGAATAGTGGCATGGCTTCAACGTGCTCATGTGTTGTGCCCTACTTCCCATGCATGCCACCAATTTAGAACAGAGGGATACCTGGGAGAGTGCCGAGAGTGTCGGCCCAGGGTAAGGACTTGGGACAGGAGAGGAGAGGATAAGAAGACGTAAACCAGGTTGATTTCCAGAACGAAGAACCATCTACATACATTGGCTACTTATATAGGGTAATAAGTGAGATGTGGAACAGAGTGGCACAAGGAATGCAGAACAATAAGGTATGAAGAATCATGTGGAGGTATTGTCCACAATGATCAAGAATAGAACAAGGAATGTAGATGATAATAGAACAATAAAGTATGGCTGAGGACAAAAGAGTGAGTGAGAATAGAACAATGGGAGTGTGACATGAACATAAAACAATAGTGCCACTGCCGAGTGACAACAAAGAGTGAATGTCCTAAGGATAAACAGGCCAGGGAAAGGACAGGGAATAATGAATAATAGGAGGGTGGGATGGGATAATGAACCAAATGATGAACTGAATGTACTGAGCCAAGGCCACACACTGGTGAGGGATGATATGGGTAAGGGTCAGTTGGTCGGTACTGCCGAGTAAATCAGAGCATGGTATCATGGACTTGACAGTAGCAAAAGGAATGGAGAATGAAGAATCATGTGGAGGTATTGTCCACAATGATCAAGAATAGAACAAGAAATGTGGGCGAGAATAGAACAATGAAGTATGACCGAGAACAACAGAGTGAGTGAGAATAGAACAATGGAAAGTGGCTGAATATGTCAAGTACACATACCGAGGACCCGATAACTCGGCGGTACTGACTAAAATACTCCATTAGTAACCAAGTACGAACCATTCAATGAGTTGTCCTCGGCCAGACGCACATATCGGTCACACCCCTCATTCCTACACCTACTCCTCACTCCTCAGTCCGCCTCATCTCCGGACTTCCTGCCCTTGTGTTATCTTCAGTTATGGCCTTGTTTTACAATTGAGCATTTTCTATTGTATTAGGGCACATCCTATTATCCTGTCCTTTATTGTTTTATTTCCACCTTACATTTCTTATTCTAATTTTACTCGTTGCAGACAATAACCACATGCTCTGCATATCTTGTTGTCCTACATTCCTTATTCCACATATCACTTATTAACCTATATAAGTAGGACATGGATGTACATACTTCCTCATTCTGGGTATCGACTAGGCTTAGGCCCTTCTACCTTCTTCTCTCCTGTTAAGTCCTCGACTCAGGCCGGCATCTTCAGCATCCCCCTGAGTATCTGTCTGTTGCAAATACAGTGGCACGCATGGCAAGTAGGGTGCAACGCATGAGTATGTTGAAGCCAACGCCACTACTCTTGGCCTGCAGGACTTGGCCATAGTCCGCCTGACCTGTCGACAACACCCCTCGGCAGTACCGAAGTCCGTCAGTATCCGACTCCTGACAGAATATAAAACAATAGGGCCATGACCAACTAATAGGCGAGTAGTAAATGTCCCAAAGGGGAATGGGTACAGGGAAAGAAGGGGAATGAAAGAATAACAATAAATAGAGAAGATAAGATGAGGAAGGTGAACCAAATGATGAGCCAAATGTACTGAGCTGAGACCATGTACTAGTGAGGAATGACTTGGTGTGGGATTAAATGGTAAGGGTCTATCAGTCGGTACTACCGAGTGAACTGGAGCTTGGTATCATGGGCTTGACAGTTTCACTCATATATAGCTATGAGCTAGCCCCTAAGTGCTAGCTTGGTAAGGGGCCAACCTGCCAGTCCCTTCCTAAGGAGCTAGCCACATATGTCATGTTGAACAGAAGCAAATCCATATGCACACATAAGTATTATACATAGAAAAATAAAATAACAGGCTCAAAAGTAAAGATAAAAATACAATAAAGTGCGGAAAAATATAAAGATGAAAAGTACACAGGTTGACACCAAAATTGCTGAAAAACAAGAAAATATTTTGTTTGACCTCTCCAGGGGTAGAGTGTATATATGCACCCTATACAGGACTCTTTGGGACTGGTGGAAAGTAAGGGGCTACTCTAAGTTAATGGGCTGGGGGATTTATACTAGTAGTTGTACTAGTTACTATTGGGGAATTGGGAATGCCCCCTGTCATTTCTGGTCATTTTTTTGAGCTTAATCAGTCTGCAAAGTCCAAACCTCTCCTAACAAAAATATTCACTTAAATCAGCCATATCTTGGCAACAAAAATATAATAATATTTTTAGCAGGCCAATCAAGAGTGAAATATCTTCAATAATTAACCCTTGATTTCCAAGAAGATGGAGCCAGTGGATAATCATAGAAATATGCATATTTTTGCCTATCTATATATGGACCCACAATCTACAACAACTATGGAACCAAATATTCAAACCTATGAAAGTGGCTCCAATTTTCTGGCTCAAGCTCTCAGACCACAGTGTATAATGAATTCCTGGGCTTATATAATACTAATGACATAAATGGTCAGGCCAGAAGCATGACTTACATAATATTGATATTTTGTGACATGATCAGTCATGAAAGTACCAGTTGTGGGAATATTATATTTCTTTATTGTAAAAGTAGATACAATGGTAATACAATAACTCCACAGGCTTCCAAGGCATTCCAATACCTTCTGAACACCTCCACAAGCTTCATGAAGGAATTGCCTTATCAGGAGATTACATAATTAGCTTAGAATTGGTATAAAAAGGAGCTAGTTATGTAGTGTAAAATAACAATCATTTTCACCCATATTAATCCATGGGATTAAATAAGTGCCAGCAGCACTCTCATAAGTGGACCGAAGTCTGCTTAGGTAACTGGTCTGAAGACCAGAAACCACACACAACAACAGGTCTGAAGACCTGTTGAATGACATGTGTGTGTGTCAAATAGTTATCAGGTATAAGTATGGTGGGTATTCAGTATAAGACTAGTTTTCATTCACTATAACTACTGTTGTTTTATGTTAGGTATCGGTAATTCTGATAATAGGGACGGAAATCAGCCAAGTCCTGCTGACCAATTGGGATGGCTAGGCTTCAATGTACTTGTGCATTACACCCTGCTTTTCTGTGTGTGCCACTAATTTAGACAGAAGAAAGACCCAGGAGGGTGTTGAGAGTGTCGGCCCAAATAAGGGACCTCAGACAGGAGGAGGGAAGACTAGAGAATGTAAACCAAGTTGATATTCCGAGTGAAGAACTATCTACATATATTCACTACTTATGTAGGTTAAGAAGCAAGATGTGAAACAAGGTAATATAAGGACTAGAGAACAATAAGGTATGAAGAATCATGTGAAGGTATTGTCCACAATGATCAAGAATAGAATAAGGAATATAGATGAGAATAGAATAATGAGATATGGCCGAGAATAGAATAATGGAAGAGTGGGTGAGAATAGAACAATGGAAAATTGACCGAACACAATACAATAGGGCTGTGACTGAATACTAAGTGAATAGCAATTGTCTCAAAGGGAAACAGGTAAGGAAAAGAATGGGGGATGAAAGAATTATAAAGAATAGAGGGGATGGGGTAGGGAGAGTGAACCAAATCATGTGCTGAATGTACTGAGCCAAGACCACATACTGGTGAGGAATGGCTTGTCACTGGTGTATGGCATTTAAACTGTAAGGGTCATTCAGTCAGCACTACCAAGTGAACCAGAACTCAGTATCATGGACTTGACATGCTCGCAATCTTTGAAGCATTCAAGACCTGGTGGCACTACCTGGGAGGCTCCCCTGACCCTATAGACATAGTCACAGACTATAAGAACCTGGAATACTTCTCAACAATCAAAATCCTCACCCACCGGCAGGTCCGATGGTTGGAATACCTCTCACAGTTCAACATGACCATCCACTTCCATCCCGGATCCCTTGGGGCCAAACCAGATGCACTAACTAGACAGTGGGATGTCTACCCTAAAGAGACAGGAAGCAACTACACCACAACCAACCCCTACAATCTCCAACCTGTATTCACCATAGAACAACTAGTCTGATCCCTATGGGTCACATCACTATACTTTCCCACACTCCAGGCAGCTGCAATAATAGAAATAGAACAACTCCACAATGATGTCTGTGCAGCAGTCCAGGACAACCTGGAAACATTGGAAAGATTCAACAATTCTAACAGAAGATGGTCAGCCACCCCAGATGGCCTCCTCTTACTTGACTGGCATATCAACCCCCCCCCGATAGCAGCAACTTCTGCCTACAAATCCTACAGGACAAACATGACCACCCCATTTCCAGACACTTTGGACAAAACCAAATGTTAGACCTCATTAGAAGGGAATATGTCTGGCCCAAACTCCGGAAGTCCATTAAGTCCTACATCAAATCCTGTACCACTTGCATGCATGCTAAAGCACAAAGGCATCACCCATATATCCTTTTAAGGCAACTGCCAGTCCCCACTAGGGAATGGCATGGGGCACCCATGGGTCAAATGAGGGTTACCCACACCTGACCCATGGGGAACCCAAATTCATCAACCCATGGGTTTTTTCTCATGGGTAGATGGGTGTTGTGTGCATGCTACACCCACACATATGCAGTGCATTCGTGTCATATGTCACGTTTGTGCCGATACAAACATGCTGTACCCATACACGTCGACACAAACATACTGCATACACATATGCTGACATGAATGTGACATATGCATGTGTGTCATATGTGTTTGTGTCAGCATGTGCATGTCATACACATGCATATATCGTGTGTTCATATCTGTCAAGTCCACGTACCGAGACCCATCCGCCGGCAGTGCCGACTGAGCAATCATCCTATATCCACGACCACGTGCCCACGTTGCCTGCATAACACTTGGTGCACCGGTCCTGGCTCGGCACCTTCACCATCTGCACTCCTCGGTTCATTTCACCTCGGGACTCCCTGTCCTTATATTATCCTCGGACGTGACCCCATTGTTTTATATCCAGCCACTCCCTATTGTCCCATTTCGAGTCACGATCCTATTATATTGTCATTTATTGTTCTATCCCCGCTTTTCATTCCTTATTCTAATTTTGTTCATTGTAGACAACGACCACATGCTCTGCATACCTTGTTGTCCCACATTCCTTATTCCACATGTCGCTTCTTAACCTATATAAGTAGGACATGGATGTACATACTTCCTCATTCTGGGTATCGACTAGGCTTAGGCCCTTCTACCTTCTTCTCTGATGTTAAGTCCTCAACTCGGGCCGGCATCTTCAGCATCCCCCTGAGTATCTGTCTGTTGCAAAGACAGTGGCACACACGGCAAGTAGGGCGCAACGCACGAGTACGTTGAAGCCAATGCCACTACTCTTGGCCTGCAGGACTTGGCCATAGTCCGCCTGGCCTTTTGACAGTACCCCTCGGCAGTACCGAAGTCCGTCAGTATCCGACTCCTGACAATATCATATGTGTTCACATGTGGTGCATACATGTCACATGTACACACATATGACAGCATGTTTTACATGTGTGCATGCACATGTATATAGATGATATGCTGGGTTGGGCCAGGTCACAGGTGCTCTTGGCTTGACCCACACCCAAACCCAAGGGCACCTGGCCTGGTGACCCATGTGGGTTGGCCTAACCCATGCTACTCCCTAGTCCACACATGCCCATGGAATTCCATCTCAATGGATTTTATTGAAAAACTACCCCCATTGGCCAGATTTGACTCTGTCCTCATTATTATAGACCACCTTGCCAAACAATCCATCTTCATTCCTACCCACAATACCATCAGGCTATACACTTGTGAGGGATGATATGGGTAAGGGTCGGTTGGTCAGTACTGCTGAGTAAATCGGAGCATGGTATCGTGTGCTTGAAAGCACCCAACCATCGCAAGTCCCTTTCCAAGGCCCTCAGGGAGTCTACTGTCAAATCCCTGGGCTCACATGGAGGGAAATGGGAAAATTCTCTGACATTTTCAGACAGCTGGGGGTTTGCATCCTCTATTGGGGAAAGGCCTTTCTAGTTCTAAAGACACCCTTCTTATAGGGAGGTCACCGGCACTTGTTGATTGCTGAACAATTCCCCCATTTAGCTCCCAAGATCATATCCACCTTAATCACTGCCCTAACAAGCTCAGGACCTCGAGGGATCAGCCCTAATGGGGGGATACTGTTATGGCTCGTGCCTCCAGTAAACAATTTTAATTCCCACCAAACCATCCACACCCTTTCCAGGACTTTTCTGACTATAAAATCTGGCCCAACTGCCTTCCACAATTCCATTGCAACAATCCAAAGTTCCTGCAATCCTGACCCCTCTACGATTCTGTGGCCAAGGTTCCACTCCTTCAATAGGCAACTCCTGAGATCACTGTGTACCTTGCTGCCTTGTTCTCACCTTTCTATTGACCCCTTGTATTCTCTTCTCCCCCTTGTCTTCTAGTTGTCAATTAGATCATATGAGGAACTATTTGCCAGTATGAATATCGACTTAATCTGCATCCTAAGTTCTGATTCAGTTCTTGTAAACTTTCTAACGTTCCAAAATTAGAGACAGATGATCGAGGAGGTGTTATGATTTGGTAACGCTGAAATATCAGTTAAGTCCTGCAAACTGTTCTGGAGTGGCTAGGCTTCAATGTGCTCGTGTGTTGCACCCTGCTGTTCCATATGTGCCACTAATTTGGATAGTAGGAGGAGTCTTGTGAGGATGCTGAGGGTGTCAGCTCAAGTCAAGGACTTTAGAGATAGGAAACAGACAAAGGAGTGCAAACTGATGTGATATTCTGAGTGAGGAACTATCTACATACATCCCGCTACTTATATAGTTAAGAAGCAAGATGTGGAACAGGGTGGCGTAAGGAATGGAAACAATAAGGTATGAAGAAACCACATGGAGGCATTGTCCACAGTGATCAAGAATTGAATAAGGAATGTAAGCGAGATTAGAATAATAGAGGATGGCTTGTTGGGTGCAAACTAGCATCTCACCCCTGAGAGGTCAACCTCAATATATTGTGTTATTATATCGATTTTGGTATCAAACAGTGCGCTTTTGAACTCTTTATTTTTCTCAATTTTCTTTGTATTTTTATCCTCATTATTGAGGAAGTTATTCGTGTTCTACTATGTACGCTATTTACGGGCGCTTGTCACGCACAACGCGACTAGCGTGGCCGGCTCCCTGGATTTGGAACCGGCAGCCTGGCTCAAACCTTCGATAGGGTCAAGGGCTGGCTGCAAGGTATATGCGGGTGAGACACAACCCGCGCAAAGCCTCCCTCCTCAGTTATTGACTATACTGAGGAGGTGAGTTGTATAATATTATGTACAAAGCCTCAGGGCTGATTTCCTTTTTATTTCTTTTGTAAGATAAATCAATTAGGTATATTTTCGAATATACATCTCAGTTATTGACTATACTGAGGAGATAAATAAATTAGCTGCCTAAGAAAATTCTTCAATCCTACTGTATTTGCTCATAATCCCATCATGGCTGACAACAAGATAATGAGGGAGTGGAGGAGGAAATAGAACAATGACGACCGGAGATAAAACAATAGGGCCATGACCGAACAATAATGAGATAGTAATATGTTTCAGGGGGAGCGAGTCAAAGAGTGGATAGGGGGTGAAGGAACAATGAAGAGAATAGGATGAGAGGAGTGGTCCAGATGATGTACCAGGTGTACCGAGCCGAGGCCGTGTAGTAGTGTGAGATGATGTGGGCAAGGACCGGCTGGTTGGTATTCCCAAGTGAGCTGGTACTCGGTGTTGCGGACTTGACAGGAGGGTGCAATACATGAGTTGAAGCCAAGTCCCTCTGACTTCAAACACTCAAATAACTAGTCATACCAACCTAATACCATTACTGACCCTAAGTCCCCAGTGCTTCCCATTTGTTTCTGTATTTCCATCCCATCTGTTTTGGAACCTAAGAATCCATGAAAAAAATTTGGTATGAACAAAGGCAAGTCAAGTTCTCCAACAAGATGCAGGAGGACAACAAAATACACCTGCACAGGCTATTTTTACAGAGAACCCAATTAAGAAATCATACTCCATAGATTCACATAATCTGTTATCACAAGAGTATTGCAATAAAGATTTGATGAAATCTCATGTAGCCATGCAAAATGTCTTTATTCGTTCTGATCCCATCCTATCCCTCATCCACTCTTCCCCCATTCATTTTCCATTATTCCCACCCCATTTATTCTTTAATTTCTTGGCCCATTTCACCTTGGGACATTTTCTATTGTTTTATCCTCAGCCATATTGTTTTATATTTGGTCATGTAGATGAGGGATAGGATGGGAGATGTGGATGATGAATGTGCTGAGCCCAGACCAATGTACTAAGTGACTGTATGTAGCTTGGTCACTTGTATGTGGAATTAGACTGATCATACAGTCAGCACTACCAAGTGAACCGATGCTCAGTACATGTACTTGACAGGTCAAGAGACATTCCAATGAAAGGGAATGCACTTAGAGGAAAGAGGAAGTAAGTGGACTGAATGGATTGCCCAGTCGATGCACTCTAAAATAAGGGTGAGGCTGAGATAGAAATTACAGTGAAGTAATCTCAAGAGACAAAAGAGTCTTTAATCTGGACAATCAACAGAACAATCTCACTCTGTAGAATCAGTTTACTAAGCAGGACAATCAACTACTTAGGCTGAATCCAAGATACTAATACCTGTCAGGGGACAACCCTTTCCAAATCCTAAATCCAAATCCGAAGCCATATTTCAAACTCTGCTATGATTCTGAGATTGGAAACAAGGGTCCAAGGACAGGAGAGGAATACCTCAACCTTTATACCCAGTGTTAAGTCTGTGTGTCAGGTGGTTAGCTAGATACTTCCAGAGGGGTATCCTGAGGCTTCCAAAGGGTTTCTGGGAGGGAGGTCGAGACTCCAGTGGCAAAAGGGTTAGGGATTGCAGATTTACAGATGGAGGCAGAAAGATAGAAAGACAGGAAGTGCTGGAGACTTAGGGTTGTTTGCAGTATTAGGTTATTATGATTAGTCATTCGAACGTTTGAAGTCAGAGGGACTTGGCTTCAACTTATGTGTTGCACCCTCCTCAATCGTTTGTCCATAATTTTGGAAAGTCAGAAAGTTTACTGGAACTGAATCAGAAACTATAACACAGATTAAGTTGATATTCATCCTGGCAAATAGTCCAGTCATCTGGGGGTTTATATACATGTAGTTAATCCTTGTACTATCTATTGCCGGGTAAAGACAAGGGGGAGAAGGAAATACAAGGGGCTAATAGAAAAGGGAGAACAAGGGAGTGAGGTATGCGATGATCCTGCACATTGTTTATCAAGGAGCAGAACCTAGGTCATTGAATCATGGGAGGTTTGGGATTGTGGGGCTTCAGGTTGGTGCAATGGATTTATGGAAAGTGATTGTTCCAGACTTTTAACAGTTGGGAAGTCCCAGAAAAGGTGTGGGTGGTTGTGGGGACTAGTATGGGTTTATTGGGGGCATGGGCCATAACACCCAGGTGACATCCACAAGCTCCATTATCTGCTGAACTTCTACAGTATCCAACACCCACACTATTGTCCACACTACCATCCACACCATCTCTATAGTTTCCATGATATCCATGACCTCCATGTAACCGACAGATAAATCCATACCCTGACAATGCTCCGAAGGTCAGGAATCTAGGAACCATCGAGTGGGAAACTGGAATGAATATACCATGGTGATTAGAACCCAGAATAAGCACCCAAGCTCTGGACTTAATACCAGGAGGTTGGTCTACAAACTCTGATGTATAGATTTGTAACCTAGTGCACAGACCACTCACATAAAGGGTATGAGAGGGGTTCACCAGCAGCAGGATCCTTAGACTTTCCTCTTTGGATTCCCCTTGCCTAGGTGAGAGTCCCACATGTATTTAGGTAGTAATTATAATTAAACTTTGGATTCCCCCTGCCTAGCCCTCTCCATGAGATAGCTCCAGAGAAGTCAGGAGGGTTGCCCTTACAATACCAGACAATCAATGGTACTAATATTATGTAAATCTAGTAGCAGGACAATCAACTGCTGACTAAGAATTACTAAGTCACAATGTCAGGCTACAAAGGTGATGAAGATGATGATATGAATTGATTGTGTCAAGTCCATGATACCAAGTCCTGATTCACTGAGCAATACTGACTGACTGACCCTCACCTATATCATCCCTCACTATCATGCAGCCTCGGCTCAGTACATCTGGTACATTATCTGGACCACTCCTCTCATCCCATCCCCTCTATCCTCTACTATTCTCTCATTCCCCATCCGTTCCCTTACTCATTTCCTTGGGACACTTATTATTCTTTTATTATTCGATCACAGCCCTATTGTTTTATATTTGGCCATTTTCCATTGTTTTATTCTCATCCACTCTCTCATTATCTTATTCTCAGCCATCTTTCATTACTCTATTCTTGCCTACATTTCTTATTCTATTCTTGATCACTGTGGACAATACTTCCACATAATCCTTCATACCTTATTGTTCTCCATTCCTTATGCCACCCTGTTCTACATCTTGCTTCTTAATCTATATAAGTAGCAGATGTATGTAGATAGTTCCTCACTCTGAATATCAACTTGGTTTACATCCTCTTATCTGCCCTTCTCCTGTCTAAAGTCCTTCACTCGGGCCAACACTCTCGGCATCTTCCTGGGTCTCCCTTCTGTCCAAATCAGTGACATGCATGGAACAGCAGAGTGCAATGCATGAGCATGTTTAAGCCACCCACCCCAAATGGTTTGCAGGACTTGACTGACTCATCAGCATTACCAAATCATAACAGATTTTTTCAAAGGGGGCAGGAAGGCCTCCTTTTATACTAATTTACAGGCTGATTAGTAAGCTAAGCATCTAATTCTACACCTTCCTAATAGGGAAAGTCTTCCAGAAACTGGTGGTCTGTGCACAGAAGGTCATAAAAGGTGCTGCAACCTTGTAGAAGTTCCTGGATCTATTTTGAGCTACTTTCCTTAATTAGTATTTAAAAAGGGCATTGTAGACCAGTTTTGTCAAGCATCGGTTACTGATGGACTTCGGTACTGCCGAGGGGTGTTGTCAAAAGGTTGGGCAGACTATGGCCAAGTCCTGCAGGCCAAGAGTAGTGGTGTTGGCTTCAACGTACTCGTGCATTGCACCCTACTTGCCGTGCATGCTACTGTATTTGCAACAGACAGATACTCAGGGAGATGCTGAGGATGCCAGCTCGAGTCGAGGACTTAACAGAAGAGAAGAAGGTAGAAGGGCCTAAGCCTAGTCGATACCCAGAATGAGGAAATATGTACATGCATGTCCTACTTATATGGTTTAAGAAGCGATATGTGGAATAAGGAATGTGGGACAACAAGGTATGCAGAGCATGTGGTTATTGTCCACAACGAATGAAATTAGAATAAGGAATGCAACACAGGGATAAGACAATAAAAGACAGGATAATAGAATGTGTCCAAAGATAGGACAATAGGAGGTGCCAGACTATAAGACAAGGCTTGTAACCGAGGAGAGTACAAGGACAGGAAGTCCCGAGGTGAAACGGACCGAGGGGTGTGGATGGCAGATGTGCCGAGCTGGGACCGGTGCACCAAGTGTTATGCGTGACGCGGGCACTTGGTTGTGGATATAGGATGATTGCTCGGTCGGCACTGCCGGCGGACGGGTCTCGGTCTGTAGACTTGACAAGTTTTGAGCATGCAGTTAACGGCAGAGGCAGTGCTGAGTCACTCTGGTGTCTCACTATAATATTTGTATGAGACAGGGCTGTCTCAGGCTAATATTTGGTGTGTTTCTATGGAGAAACTGGCAAATTGGCTCTGGGATTGAATCTGGTTTCAGCCTGATTATCTGGATAGCAGAGCTTGAATTTCAGGCCAAACCTTTGGTGGTAATTAATAGAAGTTGAATTATGGATAATGGAAGTATTAGAGAGTATTATAAGGCATTAGGAAGATTTGAAAGAGACTAAGGCCTATTAGCAAGCAAATGCTAATACTATTGAGATAAGGTGGGTGTACAACAGAGAGCTTGATGTTTTTGTACTTTTAGTCTTTTTATGATATTTTTGTGCTTATCTATCAACCACTTAAGAGATCCCAACAGGATGTAATATTGGAACTTGAAAAATTGTTAAGATTCATGTGTACTTTACTGACTGAGTGAAATGGTGACAGAAACATGGGAAAAGTGTTTATCATGATAAGATGATGAAAAATGTTTTTGGTGCAAATAAACCAGTAAAATTTCACGATAAAAGTGATAGAATAATGGAAAAGGTTGAACATTGTTTATAGGAGAAGGGTGGTGAGGTTTTGGAGATGTGAGGAAGAAAGAAAAAAAGTGTCCCATGGCTAATCCATATGCAAAGGTTTAGGTCCATTGTGTGATTTGTCTCGTTTCAATATTGGATGAAGCTGTCAAGCTTGGGAAGTGCCAAAGATGCAGGTGGGGAGCGGCCAAGTCGCGCAAGGCAGAAGTAGTGGCTTTTGCTTCAACGTACTCGTGCATTGCACCCTACTTTCCATGTGTGCCACCAATTTGGAACAGAAAGGATACTTGGAGAGTGCCAAAGGTGCTTGCCCAAGAAGAGGACTTTACAGGAGAAAGGGAAGGTAAGGGGCCTAAGCCTAGTTGATACCCAGAATGAGGGAGTATGTACATGCATGTCCTACTTTTATAGGTTAAGAAGTGACATGCGGAATAAGGATTGTGGGACAATAAGGTATACAGAGCATGTGGGGGTATTGTCTACAATGAGCAAAAATAGAATGGAGGAATGTAGACAGGGATAGAACAAAAAAATAGAATAATAGGAATGTGGCCAAGGTTAGGACAATAGCGAGTAACTGACTATAAAGCAATAGGGTTGTGGCTGAGGATAAAACAAGGACAGGATGTCCCGAGGTGGGGCAGGTTGAGGAATAAGGAACGGATGGGGTAGGATTAATGGATGGTGAATGAGGCAGAGTGGATGAGGCATAGAGATAGGGAATGTGGGAGGGGTGGATGTGCCAAGCCAAGACTGGCGTACCAAGTGACTTGCATGTGGCTTGGTCACTTGTGCATGGACATAGACTGAATGCTCAGTCGGCAGTGCTGAGTTACCAGGTATTTGGTATGTGTACTTGACAGAAGCATAGAATTGTATGATCTTGTACTCAATTTATTGACTTGTCGGATGGCTGGAATAGCAATCCCTCTGCTTGATGTAGTGAAATAACTCATATGCACATGTTTGCACCTCAACTCAACTTGATTTGGATGGTTGCTTGAATCATATATGCGTGATGTGTGTTTGTCTTGGGGATCTCGGCTCGACTCAGTAGTAAATGAATTGAGGTAAATAAAAGCTGCTTATGCATAATTTCAACATACAAGACTACCTCTCCCTTGCAAAGGTGGCAATAAGACTGCCTTTGCATGGTAAAGCCACCTTGGTATGCCTTCTGCCATTGGGGTAGAGCACAGCTAGTTTTAAGCAAGCTACAAAAGAAGTCACTGCTTGACTTCCATTACATAATACTATTGCTCTCAAATACACTACAGATTTGGAGTGAGACTGTTCCTATCCTTCCTAACAGTTTCAAATACATCAAACATACTTGCTGGATAAGATCCAGCAATCATCAGGGAGGGAGGGATATCTAGAAGGGGTACAGTATGGGACAAGCAAACTCAACCAATTTGGTTTTGAGTGATCAGGAATTTTTTGTGCCAAACCAATGTTATATTCAGATTCAGAATGTCAAATTACATCCAAAAACATGTTCCAAAGTTTTTCCAACCGGTTTTAAATGTGGCCAAATTTTTGGGCATTTTTAGTGCAATTTTTCACCCTAAATCTCATTGTCATGATGTAAATTTTAGTGAAGTATAGCTTCAATTGACATCATAGATTGTTCAGTACCTATGCGATGCTTGGTTTGCTTTCTAACACCCCAAGCAGCTGCATTTCCAGTAAGTCCCTTGCAATATGCAGCCATAAATTGCCAAGAACAATTTACAAACCGCTGTATCACATCAGCTGGGCATGCATCACAGTATTCTTTTGCCATTGTCTTCGCATCCTCAAATGTCTTCTTTGGGACTTCTTGATAATAGAATTTTTCCCATCCCCAGTACTATTGTCATATTTTAGTTTCATAAAATAATGCAAGAAAGTAATAAAATAAATACTTGCCATTTTAATAGGTTTCATCTCACAATGAAATTTAGGCAAGAAGAAACACTTCATTGTGTTGGAATATGAGATAAGTCCTTACTCATGTTATGCCATTGTTCATTCATGTCATTGTTCATTCATCATTGTTCATTCACCGCCATTGTACTATTTACTATTGTTCATGACCATTGTCTAGCTACAGTATATAAACACCAGTAGCTAGCGAGTGATCTCCTCAGTTGCATTATCACTTACTCGACTGAGGTGAGACACTCATTATGTTCTTCTCTAGACATAAGCTCATGTACCATTTCCTACATAGACCTTTGTCTAGGTATTAATATTAGTCGTGTTATCACTTACTCGACTGAGACCTTTGTCTAGATTCAATAGGTTATGGGCTTCCCGTCCACGCTTTGAAACAAAATATTCATATAGCACAAAAAATGAAAAAAGAATATCAAGTTAGACCACTGCTATGACAGAAATCAAGCTGAAGACTGTTGGGATACTTACTGCCGATGGATGAACATTATGGTCCAGAAAGTGCCGGTCTGTCCTACGAGGCTATGGCCTATGGACGTATATTGAGGGACCCGACAGCAAGGCTCCAACAGATCCTACAAAAACCGACGAATGGATTCGAACCAATGATCGTATTGTTGGTGCCCTCTGTCAGATTGTGGATAACTCATTATCTCAAGAAATTGAAACGTTAACCACTGCACTCAAAGCATGGAACCACCTGAAAGACAAGACATACCAAAGTGGAGCAATCTCCAAATTCAATGCCCTCCAAACAGCGATGCGTACCCGTCTCACTACACCTGATACCGTGAATGCCACCATTGCAGATATGAAAGATTTAATCGAGATTATCTATGACAAACAGGCACCTACCAAGGACGAAATGGCAATCACCTTATACCTCCATGCCATGACAGATGGGGAATTTGATTGGCTTCGAAAAATCATGATTGGCAACATGACATCCTCTTCTATGAAGATTACCCCCGATGACATAACTCGACGTCTTGAAATTGAGGCCCAAGAAGCTCAGCACTGTGACTCCATCAAGGAGGGAGAAAAGCTCCTTGCTGCAAAACAGAAGAAATCAGCAAAACGGGCCACATCTGCAAAATGTACAAACTGCCAGCGATCTGGACATACTATCAAAAATTGTTGGGAGGATGGTGGTGTCAAGTCCACGTACCGAGATCCATCCGCCGGCAGTGCCGACCGAGCAAATACTCTACATCCATGACCAAGTGCCCGCGTTGCCTGCATAACACTTGGTACGCCGGTCCTGGCTCGGCATATTTGCCATCCGTACTCCTCGGTCTGTTTCACCTCGGGACTCCCCGTCCTTGTATTATCCTCGGACACGACCCATTGTTTTATA
>QLPG01007017.1:0-20440 GCA_003314385.1 Gomphus sp. MG54 | reverse complement strand
ATGTGGAATAAGGAATGTGGGACAACAAGGTATGCAAGGCATGTGGTTGTTGTCCACAATGAACAAAATTAGAACAAGGAATGCAAAACGGGGATAGAACAATGAAGGACAATATAATAGGATCGTGACTCGAAATGGGACAATAAGGAGTGGCCAGATATAAAACAATGGGGTCGCATCCGAGGATAATACAAGGACGGGGAGTCCCGAGGTGAAATGAACCGAGGAGTACGGATGGCGAATGTGCCGAGCCGGGACCGGCGCACCAAGTGTTATGCAGGCAACGCGGGCACTTGGTCGTGGATATAGGATGATTGCTCGGTCGGCACTGCCGGCGGATGGGTCTCGGTACATGGACTTGACACTGGTCCAGCAAGGTTCCATATTTGGGTTACCTATCAGATAAGGCTCGAAACATTCCAGAGCCATTCCTTTTAGGTAGGAGACCATGTAGTTGACTTTTTGCCTATTGTCAGGAAATGAATTAGGCTGGGTACAGAAATTCATCCTGCAAAGGAAGATAAAACGCTTTAACTTCTTTGGGTCAGTCCTATTGAAGGGTTCTGGCTCTCGAATTCTGGGAGCTTGACCATCCTGTTGATGGTTTTGGGCAGTCCTGCTAAGTTTGAGGATAGCATTCAAAAGGTCATTGTTGTTGGCCCAGTTTATGGGGGCCCTGGCCCTAGGAGGTAGCCTGGCTTATGGAGCCTGCTGGCCTGTGGGGCTGGCCTGGCTCAGGGGGCTTGCCTGGCTTATGGAGGTACAGCTGTGGGCTGATGTGGTGCAGCTGCAGGTTGTGGAGGTACAGCCACAGGCTGATAGGGTGCAGCCATAGGTTGAGGAGGTGCAGCTACTGGAGTGTAAGGAGGTTCAGGTGTGTCTGCCTGCTGAATTTGTGGAGACTGTTCTTCGGTTTTGGCATCTGCATCATAGTGTACTGAGCCAAGTTTGTCCTCTACCGGATTGGGTTCTTGATCACCATTGTCATCATCTATGTATTTAATGTCATCGTCAACTACCTCTCCAATGTGTGGCTCTTGCTCAAAAGGAGAGGCAAGATGCTGTAGTTCAATTGCTGGTGAGGTGTAACCAATGAGAAGGGGTAGAGTGCCAGAGGCCTCATGCTTCCTTCATTCATGAACTGTAGGGGTGAGCCAATTGTCTTCAATGCAGGTTGATGATCTAGTATGTGGGGGCATAATCTTAAGAACTGAAAAGGCACAGAAAGCAGTGTCACCCTGAATATACTGTTATGTATTGGTAATGCTGATAATGTGGACGGGAGTTGGCCAAGTCCTGCAGACCAATCAAGGTGGCTAGGCTTCAACGTGCTCGTACATTGCACCCTGCTGTTCCATCCATGCCACTAATTTGAACAGAAAAAGGACCCAGGAGGGTATTGAGAGTGTCAGCCCAAGTAAGGGACTTTAGACAGAAAGAGGGAGGACTAGAGAATGTGAACCAAGTTGATATTCAGAGTGAAGAACTATCTACATACATTCGCTACTTATATAGGTTAAAAAGCAAGATGTGGAGCAGGGTGACATAAGGAATGGAGAACAATAAGGTATGAAGAATCATGTGGAGGTATTGTCTACAATGATTAAGAATAGAATAAGGGATGTAAACGAGAATAGAATAATGAGATATGGCTGAGAATAGAATAATGGGAGAGTGGATAAGAATAGAACAATGGAAAATTGGCCAAACATAATACAATAGGGCCATGACCAAATAATAAGTGAATGCCAATCGTCTCAAAGGGCAACAAGTACGAAAAAGCATGTGGGATGAGAGAATGGTAAAGGATAGAGGGGATGGGACAAGAGGGGTGAACCAGATGATGTACCAAATGTACCAGGCTGAGACCATGTATTAGTGAGGAGTGACTTGTTACTGGTGTGTGGGTTTAATTGGTAAGGGTTGGTCAGTTGGTATTGCCAAGTGAACCAGAGCTTGGTATTGTGGACTTGACACCAAGAAATTTCTCTGCTAGCTTCTTAGAGGGTCAAGTGATGTGGAAGAATTGAGCTTTGATGAATGCAGTTGATCCAATTGCAAAATTGGGAGCAGGAAGTCTTTAGAAGTTGCCGAGATTTGATACTGTGATTGAGCATGACTTATTTGCTCTTTCAGGACTTTGTAGAGTTGATTTAAATCTATGGCAAACTCGCACACTTGAGAGGAGGTGAGATTACATTCGGGGTGCATGGTGAGGTTCAGGTGGTATCCCTTGTTAGCAAAGAAGGGAGAGATACCCATGGTAGCATTGGGAGCATTATTATAGGCAAACTCAGCTAGTGGCAGTATTTTGGACCAGTTGTCCTGCTGATAGTTGCATTAGACTCAAAGGTACTGTTCCAGGGTTTGATTTACACATTCAGTCTGGCCATCGGCTTCTGGATGGTAGCCTGAGGTGAAGTGTAAGTGCATATTGAGAGCTTTACCGAGTGACCTGAAGAAGCGGGAGACGAATTCACTTCCATAGTCAGATGTTATATCACTTGGTACACCATGTTTTGAAAAGACATAAAGCACAAACAGTTTAGCCAGTTCAGCCAAAGTGATCATTGTAGGGTGCATACATGCATCTCACCCCTGAGAGACCAATCTCAATATATCCTATTTTTCTATCTATTTTAGTATCATCTTGTGTACAATTCTGTTCCAAATTTTTTGGTTATTATTTTGTATTTTTACTCTTAATATTGAGAGAGCTATTCCATATTTTGTACAGCACTCACACGTGCTTACACATGCACTACACAATGCATGTGGCTGGCTCCCTGGGAAGGGACTGGGAGGTTGGCTCCATACCGAAGAGGATGTATGTATAGGGGCTAGCTTAGGGATATTTGCAGGTGAAACAACACCCATGTATGCCTTCCTCCTCAGTGGTTGACAACACTGAGGAGGTGAGCCATTTGTATGAATATATGTGATTTTATGATTGATTTTCTCTTTACTTACTTTGTAGTTATATAGGTATATTCTAAATAAAGACTAAGTGGTTGATAACACTGAGGAGTTATATTCCATAGGTTAATAATAAACTCTCTAACCTACTGCATAAGTTGCTCATATTCCTACAATCATGTTGACCATAGGAATAAAGATGCTTTTTTTTGTGAGTCTGTAAACTATTACCAGTATTGACATGAATCCCAAGGACTGAGGAAGTTGCTTGATGAAATCCATAGAGATGGAATTCCACAGACATTTGGGAATAGGAAGTTGTTTCAAAAAGCTGTAGGTAGGGAATGGCACGGGTCACCCATGGGTCAAATGTGGGTGACCCACACCCGACCCATGGGAAACCCAAACCCATCAACCCATGGGTTTTTTCCCACGGGTCGATGGGTCTCGGGTGCATGCCACACCCACATGCAATATGTCACGTACGTGGTGGTGCATACGTCGCATTCATCATGGCGCATGCACATATGTCACGTATGAGGTGGGCGCATATGTTGCGTTTGTCACAGCGCGTGTGCATACGTTGCATACATTGCGTATGTGGTGGCGCGTGCATGTAACAGGCGTTGCATATGCTGTGGCACGTGCACATACGTCGTGTACATTGCGTTTGTGGCATCGTGTGTGTGTACAGTGCGTTCATCGCATTCGGGGCATCGTGTTTGTGTCGGTGCATGCACGTACATATTTGTCGTGTTTGTGTCAGAGTTGACGCCCTGGGTTGGGCCCAGGTCATGGGTGCTTGCGGTTTGACCTGCACCCACACTCAAGGACACCCGACCCGGTGACCCATGTGGGTTGGCCTGACCCATGCATTTCCCTAGCTGTAGGGTTTGTGTTGCTGTGATTTTGATTGCATACATGTCATGCAGGACTTATAGAATTTGATAACCAAAGTGTGCAGGCCTGGCCAGGTGTATTCATGGCAGACCAGGGCTGGAATTTTGTTTTGACCAAAGTGTCCTGAGAGAATATGGTCATGCTTGTATTGTAGTACATGTCCATAGCTTGATTTGCCTGTTTAAGGATTTCATCATTGGTGAAGTAACCATCGTGATTCTTTCCTGCTTTGAACATAACCCTAGTACTGTCATTGCTGATAATTCTTCATAAGCATGTTGTTTTCTTTGCAATATTGTTGGAAACTGACTCACCTATTTTTTGCTTGCAACCAGCCATAGTCTGGTGATACAAAATCTGCAACCATTTGTGATGGCCCTTCACCTTTTGCATATGGTTTTGCACTCTCACTTGAGTGAACCCAACATAGAATACAATGATCATGTGCGTAAAAGGTTGACTCATCATGCACCCAGGTTACAACAGGCTTATCCAGGCCTTTGGCTGACTTCCAAGTGGTTTCAAGTGTGCCATCCTTGGTCCATTGGCGCATATGGGGTTGAATGGAGGCCACAAATGGGAGAAAGATATTTCGTCGGTAAGCAATAACATCTTCACACTCATGGCCATCCTTATATTGACCTTTTGGCTCTTTCTTCCAATGGTAATCCATTTTTGCCATCCACCTACATGCTGTTCATTGAGAAATTGACTGTTTCAAGTTAAACCACTCCTTCATTTCTGGTGTATGAAGGAACTGAACCACATCCATGGCACAGAGATACTTGCCTTTTGATTGCAAGTGCAAACAGATTTCTTGTGCCAAATCTTTATCCTCCAGAATTGTTGAATTGAATTTCCCATATTCATGTTCTGGTAGGTTTGTTGGATCACTGATGAAATTGTGTGTCCGCTCACGTAGCTGTCTTGCCATCCATTCTGGATTCTTGCCTACTTGCTTGGATGCCGCAATCCATCCTTGGTATCCATTAAAGCAATAAATGTAGAGGAAGTTACCTATTAGCTCAAGGCATGTGCAAAGTGTGCAATCAAAGCCTGGGTCCATATAGCCATCACCTGTCTTCCTTTCTGGCTACAAAATTTGCTTAAGATCTGAAATTTGTAGGTTGACAAGGTCAAGATTTGGTGGTGGCATAAATGGTTGTGATGGAGTCCACTTTGGGATAGTTTCAATATTGTCCTGAACAATGTCAGGAATGTCACCCAGGTTATCCTCCTCTCACTCTCGCCCATTAACTTGGGTAACCATAGGTATGTCATCTTCTTCCCTATCTGTGGTATCCAATGTTATACTCCCTTGATCTGAATCTGAATCTATTTTGACTTTCTTGAAAGCAGGTGGCTGCTTTAATGACATGCCACCTAGAAGAACACGTATATCACCAAAACCTCCATCCCACATTTTTGCTGTCCAGTCCCGTTGCTTCTTTTTATTGTGCTGTTGTGTCTGTATGGATTGGACTGTACCTTTTTTCTTGTATGGTTTCCGTTGCTTAGTTTTGTCACTGTTTTACAATCTAAACAATTTTGCCAATTGTTTTTTCCCTTTTGCAAGCCACTTCTCAAGGCCATTGAGGTCATGCACTGGGACATCATTGTCCACTGACAGCAGAGACAAAGTGGATGCTGATGAATTTTGGCTTTGTGACAAATCTCCACTGAATAAAAGGCTTTGGGCTTCCTCCCTATCTGAATCAGGTTGCACAATTTTCTGCTTCTGTAGGGAAATTCTTATCAACAATTCATCCTGAACAGATTAAAAGGTCAAACCTTGATGGCATGGGTCCCAAGGTTAGATACTATCTGGCTTCTCTTGAGTTTAGGCATGTTCTAGTAGATTTTTGACAGCAATAGACACCCCAGACTGTCACTATTACCAGTGGGAATGACTTTCTATATATGGAATATTTCCTTATATATGTGATTATGTAAGTGCGAAAATTTTGTGAGCAAAAAAAAATTGACAGTGTCAGACTGCTTAAAAAATGTGATTATGAATTTTGGGAAGATGTTTGAAAGTTTGGATATACTACATTTGCAATAGTGATTTTTTCAAAAAGTAAAACCAACACTATGTACATATAGTTCTATGCCATTGATCTGTGGTTTTAGAATAATTTTTTGTCCATGTTGCCAGATCCTTGTGTGAAATGGTAGATGTCATGCTTGAGTCATGTGACTATAGCAGAAACTGTTTGTCTTCTACCTTAGTGGAAAAGTATTTGAGGTTCTTGTGGTTGGTGATAACATCTACAGGGTTGGTGGAGCCTTCCAAGTGATGCCACCAGTGTTTAAACACCTCAAAGATTGCTAAAAGTATTAGTTAAAAGCCGGGGGAAATGGTAGTATATTTATATGTAATTTTGTTGGTATATTTTCTATGTTTTTTGTTATTTGTGTGTGATTTATTGTCTCTATATATGCAGTGATATGGCTGGCATATATCAATGGCTTTAGGCATCTCCTCCTCGACAGCTGGATGTATGTGCCCCAGTGTGGTCATGTGTCACTCTCTATCACATAAGTCTGTTCCTATATCTTTAGTAAACATTAAGACGGACATTACTGTAGGAGTCTCTTGACAGTTTCCTAGGATGTTTTGATCGATAAGCGCTGATGGTTCATTTGTCTATAAAAAGGAGGGTGTTTGCAGAACTGGGAGGGGCTTTTCCTCAATGGAGAACATGGATCCGCAACCTTCGGAAAACCTTAGGGATTTTTCCCACATCCCCCTCTATGGTTCGGGGACAAGTGAGGCACATTATTTGCACATCCTTGATGAAGAGTTGACCATTCTTTGTGCCCGTACCATCAGGGTCCATGGCTACTATAGTGAGTGGTGCCTTTGTCGGAGCCTCTCTCTTTCTGATTCCCATAGCAAGCCACTACATGAAGCCGTCACCATCCAGGGCTGTTCCTTGTTGGGATTTGGAGCAGGACAAGACTTCTGGTGAGTTGGGGGTGGGAGCAAGTGGCCCAGAGGTGCTTGGGCATATTTCTGTGTATCTGTTTCATCTGGATAAGTACCAGGAGGACCTGCACCAACTCTTGGACCTCTTTGGGCGGTATTATCATCATATGTCCAGCTTGACAACTACCGGGATTGGCTTGGAGGAAGTGAGATTGTTCAGGAGCCTCACTGATGTGTTAACATCATTCCTGACAGTGGATCGGGGGCTTGATGCTTCCTTTTTGGATGACATGAATCGGTTGCTTGTCTGCTTGGGTCACGGGTTGGGTGGTTCCGATGGGTGTCCAGGTTCAGTGCAGGCCGTGAAGGGTTTGAATGGTCAAAATGAGGGTGTTGATTAGTTGTCTGTATGCTTGGTGTCATAAATCATATGGTTTTGGCGGTGTTTGGGTCTGTGTGACATAAGGATTCCTAAACAATTGTGTTGTTTTCTGGATGTTTCCTTTTTTTAGGGCAGAAGTCTCATGGTCACCTAACTTCCATGGTTGGGGCTGTAGTGGTCGTGGGGTCGTGGCAGTCATGGTGATCGTAGCGTTCATTCTACTGGATTGTCGCTTTGGATGGAGGTAGTGTCATCAGGATTCGGGGAATGTCCTGCAAATTGAGTCTCGGTTGAATCGTGTTGATTAGTTTAGTTCATATTAATATTCTAACAAGAAGGGTTCTAGTTCTAAGAGAAACTAGATGGTACTGTTAGTCTAAGGGATGGTACGGGATTCCATGGTGTTCAGGGTTCTTCCTGAGCAGAGTTTTTGGAGGGTCAGATTGAGCACTGAGTGAAGACTGCTGGCTCCATATTGCCAAGAATCAGTTAGGATAATCTAAATGAGTAGTACTCAATGCCCTTGTTAAGATCGTGTATTCGGCGCTTAGCTAGTGTCCTAGAGTTACTTCGAGGATTCCAATGTCCTCTGGAGTTCTGTGTTTTCCGAGTGTTCAGATTATAGAGCTTGGTTCGGATGGAGGGTTGGAAGGATAAGAGTGCATGGGGTTTTGGACTGTTTGTGGTTTAGGTAGATCAACTAGTTGCTCGAGTGGTGCAAGGTCACAGGGACTGGCTTCAACTTATGTGTTGTGCCCTCCTCGTTTGTCTGTCCCTAATTTCAGAAAGTTGGGAAGTTACTGGAACTGAATCGGAACTATGACACAGAACTAATTCGATATTCGTACTGGCAAATAGTCCAGTCGACTAGTGGTTTATATACATCTGTGTCCTTGTACTATCTAAGGGCATGGGGATGGGGAAAAAATACAAGGGTCTAAATGGGGGGTGAAAACAAGGGGCGAGGTACGCGTCATTTTAGGGTTGTCTAAATGCGGAACCTTGTTTTCCAAAGTACGGAGAATGTCAGGGTCGGACACCATGGTTTTCTGGTCAGGTTCTCAGAAGGTGTTTTGGAGAGTGGTCTGAGTTGGTTTATAACAGTATCCCCCCTTTAGGGCTGAGCCCTCGAAGTCCTATGTCTGTTGAAGCGGTGATTAAGGTGGATATGATCGTGGGAGTGTTCGTGGGTGCCTTGTAGCTTGTAGGTGCTGGTATCCATTTGCCTATAAAAGGGGGTTCCTCAGGGTTGGCGTGTTTTCCCTCAATGGATGACACAAGTTCGTGACGGACGGAAAATTCTCAGGTTTCCTCCCAATCTTTCCTGAATGGGGGGTCCCCGGTGGTTTCCCGGGCAGTCCTGGAAAGGGCCATGCGGCATTTGAGAAGTATCGAGGATGAACTGGCGGTCCTTCGGGCTCGTGCTATCAGAGATGGTTTCCCTTCTGGTGAGCAGGTTCCTCGGACATTCCTTTTCTTAGATAACCTTTTCTCCTTGTAAGAGCCTGGGCAAGTCCCCATTCCTCAACCTCCTGGAAGCATCTCCTGTGGTTGCTCCGAACGGGAGCCCTTCCTTAATAATCTTGAGACCCGGCTGTTGGCCCAGTGGGTTTGACACCTGGGGCTTGTGGCCTCATCCGCCAATGCGCCTGGCGGAATGTTGTTGGGGCCGGAGGACCTGGGTGCTTTCGATCTGAATTCCGTGTTTGTTGCTCTTCTGGACCGGGTTTGGGAGGAGGCAGCCCAGTCCTGAGGTGCTTTGGAGGTGGCTGGGGGTCGCTTGGATGTTTTGGTATTGACGACGGAAAACCACCCAGAGGAGATGGCGCGGATCATGCACCTCTCGTCCCTTTTGTCGTCAGTAGTTGAGGGTCGGGTGGAGTCTGGGTTAGGCGTGCCACTCACAGGGTTCATGGTTCCCAATGATAGTGAAGTGTCTGAGGGTCCTGTCCTCTAATATGCATCTAGCTTGAATGATTAAAGTGGCTTTTATTGTTCGATAAGTTATGGTGTCCGGTTGGTAGTGTTTTGCCTCTATGGGCCCGGTTTGAGCGGGTACGCGTGGTGAAAGTCAGAGACTACTTCCATAGCGTGTGCCAACTCCGTTGCAGGGAGCAAAGAGGTTTCTTCTTCCATTCCTTCGTACCCTGCCCATCTAACTAGGTATCTGAGTTGACAACCGTGGCATTGGTCGATCTTTGAATCCAGGATTTCCGCTATTTCATATTCCAGCTCCCTGTTGATTTCAACTGGTGGTTGAGGGGGTACCGTTCGACTGGGGAAGGTGTTGGGGGTTGACGGTTCTAGCATGGATACATGGAAGACAGGGTGGATTGACCGCATGTTTCTCGGGAGACGGAGTGTGTAGGATACCAGTCCCACCTGAGCTATGACTTCATAAGGGCCTAGGTATTTCTCAGGTAATTTCTGGGATGGTCTCATGGTCCGGATGTTGTCTGATTTGAGGAAGACTCGATCTCCGATCTTGATTTCCAGTGCTTGGGTGCGTCATCGGTCTGCGGAGGTGGCATACCTTTGTTAGGCAGCAGCTATGTTTTCACGGAGTTCCTGGTGTAGTTCGTCTAGATTTACCATGAAGTCGCATGCCCTGGAGGAAGCCAGGTCTCGTTCGGGGTGGAAAGTGATGTCCGGGTGGTATCCTTTGTTGGTGAAGAAGGGAGAGATACCGGTCATGGCATTGGGGGGATTGTTGTAGGCAAACTCTGCGATAGGGAAGAGGTCCGCCCAGTTGTCCTGCTGGTAGCTGCAGTATACCCGGAGGTACTGCTCCAGGGTTTGGTTCATTTGCTCTGTCTGGCCATCGCCCTCTGGATGGTAACCAGAGGTGAAGTGCAGTCTCATATCCAAGGCATTTCCCAGGGACCTGAAGAAGGAAGACACAAACTCCGTTCCACGGTCTAAAGTGACGTGTGATGGCACCCTGTGTTTTGAGAACACATGGAGTACAAACAGTTTGGCCAGGATAGGGGCCATGATGGTGTCGTGGGTGGGGATGAAGATGGATTGCTTAGTGAGTCGGTCTACAACGACGAGGATGGAGTCAAAACCAGCTGACGGGGGTAGCTTTTCAATGAAGTCCATCGAGATGGAGTTCCATGGTCATGTAGGGACTGGCAGCTGTTTTAGGAGGCCATATGGCCAATGTCTTTGTGATTTGGCCCACATGCATGTCATGCAGGATTTGATATAGGACTTGACGGTTTTTCGGAGTTCAGGCCAGGTGTATTCCCATCTAACGAGGTCTAGTGTTTGGTTTTGTATGAAGTGTCTGGAAATGGAGTGGTCGTGCTTTGTTCTGCAGGACCCATTGGCAGAGGTCTCCGCTGTTGGGCATGTAGATGCGTTGGTTGAGGAGGAGGAGGCCCTCCGGTGAGGTTGACCATTTACCATCAGGGTTGTCAAACTTTCCCAATGTTTCCGTGTCGCTCTGGGTCACTGCATGGATGTCATTTTGAAGCCATTCTGTGTCCATTATCGTGACTGCTCAGAGCATAGGGAGGTATAGTGATGTGGCCTGAAGGGATGAGACCAGTTGTTCTGTGGTAAATACGGGTCGGAGGTTGTGGGGGTTGACTGTGGCATAGCTGTTCCCTCCCTCCTTTGGGTAGATGTCCCATCATCTAGTCAGTGCATCCGGTTTGGCTCCGAGGCATCCGGGGCAGAAGCAGATGGTCATGTTGAACTGTGAGAGAAATTCTGACTAACGGACCTGCCGGCGGGTGAGGAGCTTGGTTGTTGAGAAGTATTCCAGGTTTTTATGGTCTGTGACTACATCAACAGGGTTGGGGAACCCTTCTAGGTAGTGTCACCAAGTTTTGAAGGCCTTGTGGATTGCGAGTAGCTCCTTATCGTGCACGTTGTAGTTTAGGTCTGGTGGTGTGAACGTCCAAGAGTGGAAGGCAATTGGATGTATGTCGTTGTCTGTAGGAGAGACTGTCGACAAGATGGCTGCGAGGGCATAGTCGGAGGCATCTGTCTCAACGATGAGATGGGAACCAGGAATCCATTGGCTCAACACAGGGGCCATTGTAAAGGCTTTTTTGAGAGTTTCGAAAGATGTCCTGCAGCTATCGGTGAAATTCCATGGCATGTCTTTCCATGTCAAACGGGTTAGCGGGATCGTGATGTCGGAGTAGTTGAAGATGAAGCACCTGTAGAAATTTGCAAATCTGAGGAAGGACTGTACGTCCTTGACCTTGCATGGTTCCAGCCAATCCTGAATTACTTTGATTTTGTCATTAGCCATGGTGAGGCCGTTTGGGGACAGGATGTATCCTAAGTATTCCATGGTGTCGGCATAAAATTGGCATTTGTTGGGGCAGGCGTACAGGTGGTTTTTTCGGAGGCACTTCAGTACTTTGCGTACATGTTTCCTATATTCTTCGAGGTTGTTGGAGTATATTAAGATGTCATCCAGGTAGACCAGCACTGATATGTCGAGTAGGTCAGAGAAGATGTCATTCATGAGGCGTTGGAAGGCTGCCAGGGAGTTGCTTAGTCCAAAGGGCATGACACACCATTCAAAGGATCTGTATCGGGTGCGAAAAGCGGTCTTCCATTTGTCCCCTTCTCGGATGCGGACGAGGTGATAGGCATGCCATAGATCTATCCTTGTGAAGATCCTGGCCTTGCGGGGTCTGTCAAGTAGGTCCGAAATGTGGGGTAATGGGTACCGGTCTTTTTTTGTGATTTTGTTGAGTCCTCTAAAATTGACACATAGTTGGAGGGAACCATCTGTTTTCCTGGCGAATAGGACAGGTGCTCCTCCTGGCGACCAGGATGGATGGATAAAGCCCATGGATATGTGTTCGTCTATGAATTCTTGCAGTGATTTTAGCTCACTCTCTGACAGGGAGTAGATCAGACCGAAGGGAGGGGAGGTTCCCTCGTCGAGTTCTATTCTTAAGTTGTAGGGCCGATGTGGGGCCAGGGTGTTGGCTTGTTTTTTACTGAAGACATCCTTGAACTCGTGATATTTGCCTGGAACATTGGTCAGGTCTATGGGGCCATCTTTGTTTTTGTCCAGAACAGAAAGAAGAAGCTGGAAGGTTTGGGGTCCTTCCATCTTGGAGATGTGGGCGAAAGATGCCGCATTGACCAGTGCAACTTTGGATGCGACAAGCATTTTCTTTGGAGGGTCGGAAGGACGTCATGTGGGGGCTATGGTTTCTGCTGGTTTTGGGGGGTCGGATGGTGATGGAGTTTTGAATGATATACTACCCAATGCCCAATAAATTGATGGATTGAAGCAGGTGAGCCAGTTGTGTCCTAGTACTACCGAGCAGCTTGAGTCTAACAGAGTTACGAAGAAAGTTATGGAGTGTTGTTCCCCTTGGGGAAACCAGATCTGGAGTTCGACGGTTTTGTGTATTGAAGAGTTCGAGGAGCCATCAAAGAGTCTCAGCGGGATTGGTGTTATATCATGGTGCTTGAGGTTGTGTCTCAATACTAGTTCTGAATCGAGGAAGTAGTGTGTTGACCCTGAGTCAATGAGGGTCTTCAGGCTGTGGCCCAGCAGGGAGTTGGAGGTCAGATGAATGGTCAGCGAATTGGGGCTTGAGAGGGCAGATGCGTTGAGCCTAAGCTCTGTTGGCGCATTGATGGTCATAAGGCCTCCCGTGGTTGGTTCTGGTTTTTTCTCAATTTTTTTTGCAGTAGCATGTTCCATGGCAGCTGTGGAGGAGGGTTTGGGGAAATCTTTTGTTACGTGGCCTTCCTTCTCACAAAAGAAACAGAGGTTGTTTTCAAGACGGCGCTGTCGTTCTTGCGCGGTGAGTTTTCTGTCTGTGCCGAGTTTTGGCAAGTGTTGCTTGTCCGGCGTCTGGCTTGTTTCTGTGTCGCTTTCTGATTTCTGTTCCCAGTATCGGGCATCAATGGTTCGCAATAGAAGGTGGAGTTGTGTTAGGGAAGGGGGTTTCCCTACTCTAGATATCTCATCCTTGATTCTTCCAGGTAGCCCTTTGTAGTATTGGTGGCGGAGGGCCGAGTCATCCCAGCATGTGCGGGCAGCGAGGCGATTGAATTTGACCATATAGTTTGTGATGCGCTGGTTGTTGTGCATGTGGAGTTTCTCGAGGTCAGTTTTGGCCTCCCCTTCCAGATCGTGGGGGCCAAAATTGTTTCTTAATTTGGAGACAAATTCATTGTGGTCATGGAACCAGGAGGGTTCATCCTTATTGGTGAGGGCAGGCTCGAACCAGTCCAGGGCGGTCCCAGTCAGGTATGACAAAGTATAGGTCACCTTGGAGCTATTGGAACTAAAGTCATCAGGGCAATCTTGGAAGATTAGGTTTCATTGTACTAGAAAGGCTTGTAGTTTCCTTGGGTCAGACCCATCGAAGGGATCTGGGCTCCAGATTTGCATGGGAGGGGTCGCTTTCTTGGAGGTGGAGAGGCTGTTTGCTAGTAGTGTGATTGCTCTGACGAGGTTTGTCGCGTTATTAGGGTGGTCCAGGGGGTTCCGAGGTGTGGGGTTTTGGGATCTGGTGGGTGGTGGGTGGTTCTGAGAAATGGGTGTGTGATGGAGGAAGGGTCTAGTGAGGCTTTGTAGTAGTCAGGCCTGAGTCTTGTTTCTCATGACAATCAGGAGTGTGAGTATGAATATACTGTTAAGATCGCATATTCGGCGCTTAGCTAGTGTCCTAGAGTTACTTTGAGGATTCCGACGTCCTCTGAAGTTCCGTGTTTTCCGAGTGTTTGGATTACAGAGGTCAGTTCAGATGGAGGGTTGGAAGGATAAGAGTGCGCGGGGTTTCGGACTGTTCGTGGTTTAGGTAGATTGACTAGTCACTCGAGTGGTGCAAGGTCGCAGGGACTGGCTTCAACTTATGTGTTGCGCCCTCCTTGATTGTCTGTCTCTAATTTTGGAAAGTCAGAAAGTTACCAGAACTGAATCGGAATTATGATGCAGAACTAATTCGATATTCATACTGGTGAATAGTCCAGTCGACTAGTGATTTATATACATGTGTGTCCTTGTACTATCTAAGGACAAGGGGATGGGGAAAAAATACAAGGGTCTAAATGGGGGGTGAAAACAAGGGGTGAGGTACACGTCGTTTTAGGGTTGTCTAAATGCGGAACCTTGTTTTCCGAAGTGCAGAGAATGTCAGGGTCAGATGCCATGGTTTTCTGGTCGGGTTCTTGGAAGGTGTTTCAGAGAGTGGTCTGAGTCGGTCATAACAGCCCTGTCGATCAACGGATCGTAGTGGGTAAGCATGTGATCCTTGCAACTAGAATTCTGACGGGGTTTGGAGGGTTGGATTTGGAGGGTTAGAGTTTGAAGGGTTGGAGTTGGAGTGTATCTGCAGAAATGGGTTGAAATCTTTCGACAATTGGTCACGGGGGGTCATATTCCTGAAAAGGTTAGATTCATTGTTTTGTTTTTACATCCTTAGGCATAGTTGGTGTTCAATGCAAACAACTGGTGCCGGAGTCGGGAGCCTAGCTTCTTGGATCCTCTTCCTTCGATGTTCCTTGGCCATTCTACCTGTGTATACCTGCTCCCAGTCTTTTCTTCTCCCTCTCGTCCTCTATCATCCCCTCCCTATCCCTGTTCCTTCCACCCCTTGTCACAACAAAAAGCTCCTTATCATGAACATCATAATTTAGTTTGGGAGCAGTGAAAGTGCAGGAATGAAAAGCGACAGGATAGATCTCACCTTCAGAATTAATAACCAAAAGAATGGCTGTGAGGGCATAATGTAAAGTGTCGGTCTACACAAGCAAAGGTAGGTCAGGTTCCCAGTGATGTAGGATAGGTTCCAGGGTAAAAGCCATTTTGAGCAGGTTAAAAGACTTTTGAGAGTCCTTGGTCCATGTCCATGGCATGCTTTTACATGTCAGCCAAGTGAGAGGTATGGTGATATCTGAATAGTTAAAGATGAAATGTCAATAGAAGTTGGTGAAGTTCAGGAAGGACTGGATATTCCTGACCTTCCTTGGTTTGGGCCAGTTATGGATGGTTTTGACCTTGTCATCAGACATGGTGAGGCCATCGGTTTGTAGAATATAGCCAAGGAATTTAACCAAATCTTTTTGCCATTCTGTTAAGCTTTGGGAATGCTGAGGATGTGGACGGGTAACAGCCAAGTCCTGCAGGCTGGAATTAGTGGCTTTGGCTTCAATGTACTTGTGCGTTGCTGTCAAGCCCCGGATACCAAGCCCTGGTTCATTCGGTAGTACTGACCGAACAACCCTTGCCTTTAGCCCCACACACCAGTGACAAGGCATCCCTCGCCAGTACATGGTCTCGGTCCGGTACATTTGGTTCATTATTTGGTTCACTTTCCTCATCCCATCCCCTCTATCCTTTGTCATTCTGTTATTCCCTGTCCTTCCCCTTGCCTGCATTACCTTCAGGGCATTCACTCTTTGTTGTCACTTGGAAGTTGCACTATTGTTTCATGTTCAGTCACTCTCTATTGTTTTATGTTTTGGCCACTCTCTATTGTTCTATTCTCACTCACTCTTTTGTTCTTGGTCATAGTTTGTTGTTCTATTCTTGCCTACATTCCTTTGTTCTATTCTTGATCATTGTGGACAATACCTCCACATGATTCTTCATACCTTATTGTTCTCCATTCCTTGTGCCACTCTGTTCCACATCTCACTTATTAGCCTATATAAGTAGCCAATGTATGTAGATGGTTCTTCGTTCTGGAAATCGACTAGGTTTACGCCTTCTGGTCCTCCCCTCTCCTGTCCCAAGTCCTTTACCTGGGCCGACATTCTCGGCACTCTCCCAGGTATCCCTCTGTCCCAAATCAGTGGCACGCATGGGAAGTAGGGCGCAACGCATGAGCACATTGAAGCCATGCCACTACTTCTAGCCTGCAGGACTTGGCCTTTACCCATCCGACCCCTTCGGCTCTCCCGAGGCCTGTCAGTATGTACGGTGCCTGACAGTTGCACCCTACTTGCCATACGTGCCACCAATTTGGGATGGAGAAAGTACTTGGGGGGTGCCAAAAGTGCTGGCCCAAGTAGAGGACTTTACAGAGGAAAGAGGTGTTATGGCCCATGCCACCAAATAAACCCACATTAAACCCCACAACCACCTGCACCATTTCTGGGACCTTTCCAATCACTCAAAGCCTGAATAACTGATTTCCGGATTTCCAATGCATCATCCCAAGGTTCTGTACTTCCAAACCTCTAAAGATCCCAGAGTCAAGGTTCCGCTCTTTTGATAGATGATGTGCAGGATCATCACGTACCTCACTCCTTTGTTCTTCGTTTTATATTGCCCCTTGTACTCTCTTCCCCCCTTGTTTTTACTTGGTAAAAGATAGTACAAGACTAGATACATGTATATAAGTCACCAGTCGACTGGACTATTTGCCAGTATGAATATCAACTTAATTCTGCATCATAGTTTCCGATTGAGTTCTGGTAAACTTTCCGACTCTCCGAAATTAGGGACAGACGATCAAGGAGGGCGCAACACATAAGTTGAAGCCAAGTCCCTGCGACCTCAAATCACTCATACCACCCTATACCATGAACAGTCTTAAGACCCCCGGTGCTTCCCGACTCCCATCCCCATTTCAATTCCGATCCCGAGTCCACGACCCTTAGTCTCTCCGTTCCCAGAGTATGAACCCCCCCTTTGGAAACCATTTGGAACCCTCCAGAAACCCTTCCAGAAGCCACTAGCTAAGCGCTGATATGTGGATTTAACAAGAGGAGACAAGGGGCCTAAGCCTAGTCAATACCCAGAATGAGGAAGTATGTACATGCATGTCCTACTTATATAGGTTAAGAAGTGACATATGAAATAAGGAATGTAGAACAATAATGTATGCAGAGCATGTAGGAGTATTGTCCACAATGAGTAAAATTAGAATGAAGGAATATAAATAGGGATAGAACAATAAAAAAATAGAATAATAGGAATGTGGCCAAGGATAGGACAATAGAGAGTGTCCGATTATAAAACAATGGTTGTGGCTGAGGATAAAACAAGGACAGGAAGTCCTGAGGTGAGGCAGATTGAGGAATAAGGAGTAGGCATGGTAGGATTAATGGATGGTGAATGGGGCAGAGTGGATAAGGGATAGGGACAAGGAATGTGGATGGTGGATATGCTGAGCTGAGACCAGCATATCAAGTGACTTGCATGTGGCATGGGCACTTGTAGCCGAATTACTAGACACTCAGTACATGTACTTGACAGGAGCCATCTTTCTTTCAGAGAAATAGGATTGGTATTGTCAGGGGACTACCAGTTTATTCCTCTTTTCCTTCCTTTTATTCCTTTTATCTCCTTCATTTCTCTTATTCCTTGGCTTATATTACTTCTTTAATCATTCCTCTATCTTCCCTTTTCATATGTTTGCTATAATCCCTTCCCCTTAATCTTCTATTGTCTTCTTTGCTGGCTGTGACAGGTTTGTTATGTCACAGTCACTGTAGCTATATAGTTGCTGCTTAGATAAGGGGGTCCTTTGGTTGTTCTCTTCTGGACCTCCCTGCCAGGTAAGCAGCTCGCATGTAATTAGCTACATTGCCTTTTATATACTTACTTCTGGACCTCCCTGCCAGTGTCTGGTAGTGCCTGTGGGTAAACTTAGAGTTTGAGTCCCTGGGTTAGGCCCTGGGTAGGTCACAGGGCTAGGTGGTATCCCGCTGTTAGTCTCCCAGCAGGTACTGGAATCAGTACCCGAGTAGGTTGCCCTTACAGGTATGCCATGCGGGGACCAAGAAGGTCTAATGAACTCTGTTGTGACTGGGTAAAGCCAAGGAGTCAGTCAAGTCCTGCAGACTGTTTGGGGTGTCTAGGCTTTAACATGCTCATGCATTGTGCCCTGCTATTCTGTGTGTGCAACTGGTTTGGACAGAGGAGAGGCCCATGAAAGTGCCGAGAGTGTCGGCTTGACCACAGGACTTTAGACAGGAGAAGAGCAGACAAGGGGATGTGAACCAAGTTGATATTCAGAGTGAGGAATTATCTACATACAACCGCTACTTATATAGGTTAAGAAGCAAGATGTGGAACAGGGTGGCATAAGGAATGGAGAACAATAAGGTATGAAAAATCATGTGGAGGTATTCTCCACAGTGATCAAGAATAGAATAAGAAATGTAAGCGAGAATAGAATAATGAAATATGGCTAAGAATAAGATAATGAGGGAGTGGATGAGAATAGAACAATGGAAAACAGCCGAAGATAAAACAATAGGGCTGTGACCAAATAATAAAGGAATAGTAAATGTTCCAAAGGATAACGGGTAAGGGAATGGATGGGGAAAGTGAGAATAGTAAGGGGTGAAGGGAATAGGGTGAGAGGAGTGGTCTAGACAATGAACCGGATGTACCAAACTGAGACCATGTAGTAGTGAGGAATGGTATGGGTAAGGGTCAGTTGGTTGGTATTACCGAGTGAACTGGAGCTCGGTATTGTGGACTTGACAAACCCCATATTTAGATGTTCATCAAGGAATCCATGCAGGGCTTCTGATTCTGACTTGGAAAGGGAGTAGAGTGGCAGATGAGGCATTTTAGCACTATCTTCTAGGGTGATTTTGAGATTGTAAGGTTAGTAGGGTCCTAGAGTGTCAGCTTTTGCTTCACTGAAAAGGTCAGTAAATTTGTGATACTCTTTTGAGACATTCTCTAGGTCGACCATGTCAAGAGGAATGGACAGAACACAAGAGACCTTGGCTGAACATGCCAAAGTGGTGCCAATGGTCAAAAGGTCCAAGCAGAAAACTTGCAAGCCTTCAAGTTTACAAGCATTGTCAAGCTTCAGGAATGTCAAGGTATTGGACAGGAATGGCCAAGTCCTGCAGGCTGGAAGTAGTGGCTTTGGCTTCAATGTACTTGTGCATTGCACCCTACTCTCCATGCATGCCACTGATTTGCAACAGATGGGATACTCAGGAGGATGCCAATGATGCCAGCCCAAGTAGAGGACTTAACAGAGGAGGAGAAGGTAGAAGGGCCTGAGCCTAGTCGATACCCAGAATGAGGAAATATATACATGCATGCCCTACTTATATAGGTTTAAGAAGTGACATGTGGAATAAGGAATGTGGGACAATAAGGTATGCAGAGCATGTGGGTATTGTCCACAATGAGTAAAATCAGAATAAAGGAATGCAAATGGGAATAGAACAATAAAAGATAGAATAATAGGAATGTAGCCAGGGATAGGACAATAGGGAGTGCCCGACTATAAAACAATGGTTGCGACCAAGGATAAAACAAGGACAGGAAGTCCTGAGGTGAGGCGGATTGAGGAATGAGGAGTAGGCATGGTGGGATTAATGGATGGTGAGTGGCATAGAGTATGCAAGGGGTAATGGATAAGGAATGTGGGTGGTGGATGTGCCAAGCCAAAACCAGCATACCAAGTGACGTGCATGTGGCATGGACACTTGTACATAGACATAGGATGACTGCTTGGTCAGCACTGATGAATTACTGGGGTCTCGGTATGTGTACTTGATAAGCACACACAAAGGCAGCTCCATTGACTAGGCTATTTGTAAGACTTCTAACTTTGGAAAGGATCCTGGTTGAGGCTGTGTAACAGCGGCAGGTGCCAGCCAGACACACCTAGAGTCATGAGCAGTGTTTCAGAATGTAATACTGCCCAATACCCAATCAATCAACTGATTGCGGCGGGTGAGCCAGTTGTGACCAAGTACTACCAACACAGACAAGTCTAGAGATGTGACATACAGATTGACAGACTGGAGTTATCCTGACAGAAATATAATAAGCATTTATACAGATTCAGTAATAACCAAAATAGTAGTACCATCAAAGAATTTAAGAGAAATCGGATCAATAGAGGTAGTAGGGATTTTATGTTCCTGAACATAAGAAGATTCAATGAAACTATGAGTAGAACCTGAATCAATCAGGCATTTAAAAGGGGTTATCGAGGAACTCAGCACCAAGTCAGAAGATAGAAGGATTAGTAAAGAATTGGGATTAAGAAGAGCAGAAGCATTGAGCTTAACCTCACTACTAGCACTTGCTGAGTCAATGCAACTCTCAATGTGCCTAGAGGCCAACAAGTTGCTGACTATTTTTTGACCCAGTTGCCTCAGCTGATTTCTCAGCTTTGGTGTCCGAGGTGCTGTCAGGTGTCAGATACTGATGGACTCCGGTACTGCCGAGGGGTGTTGTCAAAAGGTCGGGTGGACTATGGCCAAGTCCTGCAGGCCAAGAGTAGTGGCATTGGCTTCAATGTACTCGTGCGTTGCGCCCTACTTGCTGTGCATGCCACTGTATTTACAACAGACAGGTACTTGGGGGGATGCTGAGGATGCCGGCC
>QLPG01007010.1:0-16155 GCA_003314385.1 Gomphus sp. MG54 | reverse complement strand
AGGAATGTAGATGGGCATAGAACAATAAAAATAGAATAATAGGAATGTGGCCAAGGATAGGACAATAAGGAGTGCCCGACTATAAAACAATAGAGTGGAGGCCGAGGATAAAACAAGGACAGGATGTCCCAAGGTGGGGCAGGTCGAGGAATAAGGAGTGGATGGGGTAGTATTAATGGATGGTAAAAGGGGCAGAGTGTATGGGGGATAGGGACAAGGAATGTGGGTGGTAGATGTGCCAAGCCAAGACCGGCATACCAAGTGACTTGCATGCAGCATGGGCACTTGTATGTGGATGTAGTATGACTGCTTGGTCGGCACTGCCAAATTACCAGAATCTCAGTACGTGTACTTGACAGATGGAGTTGTTACTCTGTGGTATGCCAAATGAACGGAGTATGTTTGTAAGTTAAACTGGTCTCACACAAGTGTGTATCGATCATGCAGTGCCATCTAACAAATGAGGTCACAAAGATCAGCTATAGGTTATCTGATCGAAGGTGTGTAGCCACACTCAGGATTTAGATTAGACTACATCGACTCATATGAACCTCCAGAGCTGAACCATCTCAACCACCTGCATAAGCAAACACCCATCATCGTGCAGGGTCACCTTCTGCCGAGTCTGTTCTCTCTATCACTTCTCATGCCGTTGGGCAAACTTCTGCTAGCACGCGTCCACTGGCACTGGTGCCAGCTCCTCCACAAGCGGCACCACGACCGGCAGTGCACTGCAAGTGGCATCGACAGAACTTCACAAGAACATTGTTCGCTTGCTGGTTGAGAAAGGGGCTGATGTAAATGAACAGGATGATTCTGCACTATACCAAGCAGCATCATTAGGGAATGAGGACATGGTAAGACTCCTCCTGGATCTGGGAGCAGATGTCAACCTACAGAGAGGAGAATATTGCAGAGTGCTGCAGGTGGCATCAACACAACTTTATGAATATATCGTTCATTTGTTAGTCGAGAAAGGTGCCAACATAAATGAACAGGATGGTTCTGCATTTCACATGGCAGTGATATTATGGCACGACCACATGGTTTGAGTCCTTCTCAATTTGGGAACCAATGTCAACATACAGGGAGGAGGATATGACAGTGCACTCATGCCAGGTCAACTCTCCGAAGGTGAAGCTGGCACCAACTGAAGGTTTCAGACTCAGTTGTTAGGGCTTAGGGTTTGACAAGCACGCACTTGCACCTCAACTTCTTTCTTGGATTATTATTGATAATGAAACTACTAACTATTTGGTCTAGATATGTCAAGTACACGTACTGAGTATCTGGTAATTCATCAGTGCTGACCAAACAGCCAGACTATGTCCATGTACAAGTGTCCACGCTGCATACAAGTCACTTGGTATGCCGGTCTTGGCTTGGCACATCCACCACCCACATTCCTTGTCCCTATCCCTCATCCACTCTGCCTTGGTTACCATCCATTCATCCTACCCCGTCTGCTTCTTGCTCCTCGACCCACCTATCTTGGGACATCTGGCCATTATTTTATCCTCAGTCATAACCCATTGTTTTATAGTCAGGCACTCCCTATTGTCCTATCCTTGGCCATGTACCTATTAGTCTATTTTTATTGTTCTATCACCGTTTATATTCCTCCATTCTATTTTTGTCCATTGTGGATAATACCCCCACATGCTCTGCATACCTTATTGTCCCACATTCCTTATTCCACATGTCACTTATTAACCTATACAAGTAGGACATGCATGTACATACTTCCTCATTCTGGGTATCGACTAGGCTTAAACCCCTTACCTTCCCTTTTCCCTGTAAAGTCCTCCACTTGGGCTGGCACCCTTGGCACACCCTGAGTATCCCTTTCCAAATTGGTGGCACGCATGGAAAGTAGGGTGCAACGCATGAGTACATTGAAGCAAAAGCCACTACTTCTGGCCTGCAGGACTTGGCTGCTCTCCACCTGCATCTTTGGCATTACCAAAGCTTGACAAGGTAGATAATATATACAAATAACAGTTTCTTCATAGAAGCTGTCATCTACATGATCTAGTTGTTTGGGTGCACACCCATTCCAAGACATACTAATGGATTACCATCCATGTTTAACATGATGGTGTAAATATATTGAACTATGCCCATCGTTCTGTACGTCAAAGTTGTCATATTTTATGAGGAAAGGCTTCCATGTCCCATTTACATCAGTGTATAATCTCGACGACCATGCTCGAGTTATGGCACAACTTTGGTCTGCGCCATCTGGAACAAATGATATTCCATGAAAAATGTGGAGAAAAGAGATACTTTCTTTAGCCAGTGGTGATGCAGCCCTGATTGGCAACATATAGAAGCCATGAACACATTCCAACTGTCAGGCCTCAGTACTACTGATGGTACGGTTGGAACCGGCCAAGTCCTGCAGGCCAGTTAGGGTGGCTTGGCTTCAACATACTCGTGCATTGCGCCCTGCCTCCTGTGCCTGCCACCAACTTGTAACGGAAAAGATACTCGAGAAAATGCCGAGGGTGTTGGCCCGAGTAGGGACTTCTGAACAGAAGGAGGAGAGTATGGAGGCATAAACCTAGTTGATACTCAGACTGAGGAACTATGTACATGCATTCACTACTTATATAGGCTAAGAGGCAGAATGTGGAATAAGGGTGGCATAAGACACGGAGAAAAGAATAAGGTAAGAAGACCATGTGGAGGTATTGTCCACAGTGATCTAGAATAGAACAATATGAAAGTAAGACAATGAAATGTGACCGAAAATAAATGAGTGAGGTTGTGGGAAAGAATAGAACAATAAAGGGTGGCTGAGATATAAAACAATAGGGCCGCAAGTAAGTGGCAATGAATAGTGAATGTCCCAAGGGTAAGCGGGTAAGGGGAAGGACAGGGAGTGGAAGAATAATAAAGAATAGGAGGGTGGGGTAAGGATGATGAACCAGATGATGAACCAAGTGTACCAAGCTGAAGCCGCACACCATGAGGGATGATATGGGTAAGGGTTGGTCGGTCGGTACTGCCGAGTAAGTCAGAGCACAGTATTGTGGTTGTGACACCAACTCGAGCCAGTTCAAATATATTGGTTATCTTGCTCCATCAGTCACATTTAGCAGACCCAACCCAATTGATATCAGTAATCTTACTCATTCAGTAGCATCACCCTGATTGCCATGTGAATGGGTGTCTTGACCTGGATAAGGTAATATCTACTTAGCACAAGAAGCAGCAATCAATCCCTGGGGCATGTTGTTTCACCAGGCCAAGAATGTGAACACATCATCAGGGGCAATTCAACACAGCATCGGATTGTGTATCTGATAGATGTCAAATGGGGGCAATCAAGGCACGTGGATATTGTGATGGCGGTAGGGAACGGCACGGGTCACCCACGGGTCAAATGTGGGTGACCCGCACCCGGCCCATGGGAAACCCGAACCCGTCAACCCATGGGTTTTTTCCCATGGGTCGATGGGTGTCGGGTGCGCGCCGCACCCGCACACATGTGGCGCGTACAGCGCATACGGCGCGTACGACGCATACGGCGCGTACGACGCCTATGGCGCGTGCGGCGCATACGGCGCATACGACGCGTACGATGCATACGACGCGTAAGGCGCGTGCGGCGCATACGGCGCGTGCGGCGCATACGGCGCATACAGCGCATACGGCGCATACCCCGCATTCGTCGCGTTCGTGGTGTCGCGTGCGCGTACGGCACTTTCGTCGCGTTCGGGGCGTCGCGTTAGTGTCGGCGCGTAAGTTGCGTTTGTGTCGGAGTTGACGCCCCGGGTTGGGCCCGGGTCACAGGTGCTCGCGGCTTGACCCGCACCCACACCCAAGGACACCCGACCCGGTGACCCATGCGGGTTGGCCTGACCCGTGCATTTCCCTAGATGGCGGTTATCAGGGTTAATTGAATAATGACATCTGAAGGCAGCAATCACACTAGTATACCTTGGCACATTATATTGCTTCAGAAATGCCGAGAGGTTGGATGGAGTGGCCAAGTCCTGCAGGCCAGGAGTAGTGGCTTTGGCTTCAGCGTACTTGTGCATTGCACCCTACTTGCCATGCATGCCACCAATTTGAGACAGAGGAGGTACTTGGGGAGTGCCAAAGTGCTGGCCTGAGTAGAGGACTTTACAGAGGAGAGAGAAGGTAAGGGGCCTAAGCCTAGTCAATACCCAGAATGAGGAAGTATGTACATGCATGTCCTACTTATATAGGTTAAGAAGCAACATGTGGAATAAGGAATGTGGGACAATAAGGTATGCAGAGCATGTGGGTATTGTCCACAATGAGTAAAATTAGAATGAAGGAATGTAGACGGGAATAGAACAATAGAAATAGAATAATAGGAATGTGGCCAAGGATAGGACAATAAGGAGTGCCTGACTATAAAACAATAGAGTTGAGGCCGAGGGTAAAACAAGGACAGAATGTCCTGAGGTGGGGTGGGTCGAGGAATAAGGAGTGGACAGGGTAGGATTAATGGATGGTAAAAGAGGCAGAGTGTATGAGGGATAGGGACAAGGAATGTGGGTAGTGGATGTGCCAAGCTGAGACCAGCATACCAAGTGACTTGCATGTGGCATGGGCACTTGTATGTGGATGTAGTGTGACTGCTTGGTCGGCACTGCTGAATTACTGGAATCTTGGTACATGTACTTGACATGGCCCGATATTGTGATCATGCCATCACATCAGAGATTGCTGATTGAGCTTCTGAGATAACAATGAATATGGCACCCAGAGGTCCACATACCAATCACCATAGGATGCTCTCTTGTGTACCATTCATCCTTGATCATCCAGATCAGGATGTGTCACTGGTAGAGCAAGATCGTGGAAATTGGTTTCAGTTGATCTGATCAGCCTGAATAGAGCTGAATTCACTTATACGAAGATCTATTATATGTAGATTAGTGAATCAACAACGGCATAAATAAAAGTGATATCTCACCTCTGTGTTTGAGTGTGCAAGCTAATCGACTGAAGGGAGACCAGATCCTAGTAAGCAACTTATAACCTAAAGACATGAAGTAAATTAAAGTAGCATTAGAAACATTTTATTTTTAATTTGTACAGAAAAAAATGATAAATGCCAATGGAAAAAAGGATTGGGTCAAATGTCAGGGCGATGCAGTTTATTAATCCAACATTGGTAACTTGGTACGACCCTGATTGCCAAATGCCATTTAGTTAGCCACATGCCTTCTGACCTGATCTGGTGGAACTCTATGTGATACTGCTACTCTGACTAATCAATGCAGGGACCCTGAAATGTGTTTGTGGCTTCTATAAATAACAAGGCGATCAAGGTCATACGAGTAATTAAAGATTCCCGAGTCGGCCCCAATCGGGTTAGTGTGTGTTGGCGGTGTCTATTTATAACAAGCAAGAAGCATGTGGCATATCAGATCAACTCACATATATGCTGACGAGTCTAGCCTAATTTGAAATAGGTAATCTTACTCTATCAGTAGAGTGGCCTTGATCACCAAGTGATATATGACAACCATGTGTTGTTTTGGATCAACACCTTTTCATTTGACCTAGGTGATGGTCATCATGTCACATATATACCCGAACCCAATTCTGTCCAATCTAATCTCATATGAATGATGCCAGAAACCAGGACTTCCAGTGTATCCCTGTTTGCTTTAAGGCAGGAGCTAGCTAATCAGCTTGAGTCACTTGATGATTGCAACCCTCTGCAGCATCAGCTTCCATTGAAAAATGAAGTAATATCAATAAGGGATTAGAACTTTGATTGTTATGTTCTTCTGGCTTTCGGTTAAGTCAACTGAGAAACCAATCACAGTGTACATCGACACATCAGGAAGGCAATTCCACTGAAGACTCATGTCACACAGGTCTGTTAGTGAAACACACAAGTCAACACTTGAGATCCGTTGGGTATTATCAAGGTAGAAGGCCATTCTATTGCAGAAACACCCTTGTGCAATATGAATAACCATAATCCCTGAGCCACTTGTCTTACTCTGTCATGTGCAGGGATCTGTGATCCACATGGCAGATCATTTGCCTAGCTCCCCAGCATCGAACAAAATCTTATAAGTGCATAGCAGATTAAGCAATACTTGAGTTGGAGCAGAATTGATATTGACCAGTCGGTGGTGGTGTTACCGCTCTTGATGACTCTAGCCCTTCTTTCAATATGCTGGAGGGCCCTAGTAATATCTTAATGCGTGCAACAGCTAAGTGGTAATAATATGGACCTTGATGCCTGAGGGCATCCCAAAATCAATCACAATGACCATCTTGTGAACTATTCCTAAGAAGCAATTTGCAAGAAGACGGTGTTGAGCTGAAGACTTGTAATCCAGGTAACAGTCCTGAGACTGTTTCACAGTAGTGTCTGCATCATTCTAATGTGTTGTCTGTTACAGGAGTGAGTTTCATGATAGAGAGTGGAGAAAATTTAGCATTGGATTCGATACGATGATATGCAGCTAGGATTATTGCAAGTTAAGAACCTGGTGGTACTAGATTATGCATTGTATGTTGACCTGCAGAACGATGTGAGATGTCAAAGGTGTTACTGTGATGGCACTTGCTTTCAGGTTCTGAATCTTTCTAGTAATCTTAACATTTTTATCAAGTTCAAAATTTGATGAGAAACTTAACTTGATGAATATATTTCACTTTAAAAGCCTAGTAAAATTTCAAGATCAAATATAATTGTAAACAAGACATCATTCTTTATCAATTGGAAAAGGTTGATATGTATCATATAATTGAAATTTTTTCACAGACTATTAGAAATAAGCTAAAACTCTGAAATAGATCTGATTCCTGGGGAAAACTTTAACTTTTGACTGTTAAGGTCCAAGAGTGATGATAAATTAGACATAATTTGATTCTCATTTTGATTATTAAGAAAAGTGTGCTCTTCCTTGATGGCAGATGGTTTCCAACAGGGTTCACAGTAAGTTTCTTGGCGGCGGTACAAAATAAATAAGTTTGTTCAAGCTAATATACATAATCAATTGTTATATTGCTCACCACATTCTCCCGGTGGAGATGCCCTCATACCGTTCTCCAAACTGTCACTTCACTTCTTCAACATTTATACAATCTCCTTGGAAATCAATAGTGAATAATCAGTGTAAAACCCCCATCCAAATGAGTACCTGGACTGAAAAGCCAGGCAACACGGATATACCAGGGTCACCATAGCTTGAATAAAGTAATGGTGCTTGCGTAGAAAAGAAGAACTGTTGCAAATGTTTGTTCCATCAACTTTTAAGTTTACGAGAAGTCAGTCCCTCAGACACCTGTGAGAAAATGGGGGAGGCTGGATCAATGAGTTCAATGTGAGAATGGACGGTGTAGGCTGCCAACCATGACCTGTGCACAAGAAACTGACGGTGAAATGGCACATGACCTGATAAAGCTGAGCAAGTGCTCTGCTACCATATGTGATCTATTATACCCCTGCCAATGCAAGATGGCTGGCAAATATTGCATATTGCTTATCATAAAAATCAGGGTTGTGACACCAATTGGGTATAATCTGTCAGGGGACGACCCTCTCCAAGTCCTGATGACAAGTCCAAGGTCCTATCTCAGACTCCACCTAAACTCCGAGGATGGGAGACCAGAGTCCAAAAGACCACCGATGTCAGAGGATGACCTTCTCCGAGTCCTGATCCAGGTCCGAAGCCCTATCTCAGACTCCCCCCAACTCCGAGGCCCTGTCTCGGACTTCTCCCAACTCTGAGGCCCTATCTCAGACTCCCTCCAACTCCGAGGCCAAGAGACCCAGATCTGAGGGACCACCGAGCGAGAGATAGGAATGATCTTAGCACAATAACTGGAACCCGGAATAAGTGCCTGAGCCTCAGACTTAGTACTGGGAAGTTGGCTCTACAGATTCTGATGTGTTGATTTGTAAGCTAGTGCACAGACCACTTACATAAAGGGTATAAAAGAGGTTCACTAGCAGTGGGATCTTTAGACTTTCCTCTTCAGATCCCCCCTGCTTAGCTCTTCTGTGAGATACCTCCAGTCGATGCTGAAGGGTTTCCCTTACATAATCACCGAGAGCAAACCTAATCGGTTTTGGAAAGGACACGAGTCGATATGGAGGTCCACAGTAATGGCACATGGTATATTGATTATGCATTGGATGGTGCTGAGCTGGTCTTAAGATTGACTGGAGCAGAATTGACGCAACGGAGTTGACCATGCGACATCCAGTCATCGATACTGAAGATACTAAGGTAGTCACATGTTTTTTTAAATCCAGTATTATCCATTGAAACTGTGTCTCATGTGCTGGATGGTGCTGATCAGGTTGCACCATCGATAATGCAAGATCATCGAGTTATTGAATGATTGACTGGAACTTTAATCAACCCATGCCACATGGTGATCATGTGGATCAATTGCACCATTGATCATGCATGATCCCTAACATCAGACCGGCAGAATTGATCCCCTGCATCACAAAATTGTCCCACCAAAGCCAAATACTATATAATTCATTGTCTCATATACTCTCGATCGACGCTATCTAGGTCTCGTCCTGCTTCTGATCAAATCCAGGGGTCAGGGTCATCCAGTGTACACACAGTCGGCGAGAGTTGAATAAGTACATACCAAGAGACAACACTGCGCAGCCGCCACATTCTTGATCATTTATCGTTTATCCTCCTCAAACTAGTCAGGGTTCTTTATGGTCTGCTCAGGTATGATCACAAAGAGCAGACCAGGATGACCAGATCTGGTCAGGAGTGGGATGGAGGTATTACTACTTATGCCAAATGATCACCATGAATTAGATCACCCGATCGAGCTCGAAGGTGTATAGCCACACATGGGATTGAGAAGAGATCATATTATGTTCAGTAACTCTCATGTGCTTCTATGCATGGTGCAAGTTTGATGGACTAGCATATCCTTATTGGCCCGTGTGATGCATCAGTGATGTAATGTTAACAGTATTTCTCAACTGCCAATAATGAGATTTGAGGGCAAGGGTTAACAATATTGATTACATTTACAAAAATGGGTACTGGGAATTAGATTAAGAGACTCCTAGGAGCAGAGAGATGATATTTGCATCACCCATAAGTATTGCGGCTTGCTGTGCACTTCCATAGTATCCGCCTTGCACAAATGGATCTGCTCCCTTGTCCAGTAGCAAGCGAACAATATTCTTATGACCTGATGCCAATGCCGCCTGCAGTGCACTGCCATAGTATCCTCCCTGGATGTTGACATCCGCTCCTAGATTCAAAAGGAACCGAACCATGTCCTCGTCCCCTGTTGATGATGCCAAGTAAAGCGGGGAGCCGACCTGTCCTTGCTGCATGTTTATGTCCGCTCCGCTCTCGACCAGGAAGTGAGCGATATCACTGTGACACATCATCAAAGCCATCTGCAATGCATTCCCGCGTCTCCCTCCCTGCAGGTTCACCTGCGCTCCCCGTTCTACCAGCAAGGACACGATAATTGGGTGACCCCTGAATGACGCTGCTTGGAGTGCGCTACCGTAGTATCCTCCCAGCATATTGACGTCCGCCCTCCTGTGTAGCAGCAAGCGAACAATATTCTCATGAGCTGCTGTCGATGCCGCCTGAAGTGCGCTACCAAACTGTCCTCCTTGCTTGTTCACATCTGCTCCCAGATCGAGGAGTAGTTGAACCATAGCTTCGTCGCCTGTTGACGATGCCCAGTAGAGTGCAGAGCCATGCTGTCCTCCCTGCATGTTTAGGTCGGCACCCTTTTCGACTAGTAAGCGAACAATGTCCTCGTGACGTTTTCTAGATGCCACCTGCAACGCGCTGCCGTAACACCCTCCGACGATGTTCACCTGCGCTCCCAGATCGAGGAGGAGTCGAACCATATCCTTGTGGCCCAGTAACGCTGCCGTGTACAATGCAGAACCATTCTGTTTGTTTATGTCGGCACCTTTCTCGACCAGCAAGCGAACAATGTTCATGTGAAGTTTTGTCAATGCCGCCTGCAGCGCACTGCCATATTCTTCCCCCTGTAGGTTGACATCTGCTCCCAGATCGAGGAGGAGTCGAACCATGTCCTCGTGCCCTAATACTGCCGCCCAGTACAGTGCAAAACCATCCTGTTCGTTTATATCAGCGCCGTTCTCGACCAGCAAGCGAACAATGTTCTCGTGACGTCTTGCCGATGCCGCCTGGAGCGCACTGCCATATTCTCCTCCCTGAAGGCTCAAATCCGCTCCCCGGTCGATCAACAAGCGCACGATGTTCTTGTGAGGTCTTGCCGATGCCGCCTGGAGCGCACTGCTATATTGTACTCCCTGCTGAAGGTTCAAATCCGCTCCCCGGTCGATCAACAAGCTCACGATATTCTCGCGACCTCTTGCCGATGCCGCCTGCAGCGCACTGCCATAATATCCTCCCTGAAGGTTCACATCCGCACCCCGATCGATCAACAAGCACACGATGCTCTTATGATGTGTTGCCGATACCGCCTGCAGTGCAGTGTTATACGTCCCTCCCTGAAGGTTCACATCCGCACCCCGGTCGATCAACAAGCGCACGATGCTCGGATGAGGTGTTTCCGATGCCGCCTGAAGCGCACTGCCGCACGTCCCTCCTGCCAAGTTCACATCTGCTCCCTGGTCTAGCAGCAAACGCATGATGCTCTCGTGACCTTTGTGTGACGCGGCTTGCAGCGCACTGCCGTAATCTCCGCCATGCAGGTTCACCTCTGCTCCACGGTCGATCAACAAGCGCACAACACTTTCGTGACCCCATTGCGATGCCTCGTGTAGCGCACAGCCATGGTATCCTCCCTGGGCATCCAGATTCGCTCCATGGTCTATCAACAAGCGCGTGACGCTCTCGTGACCCCCCATTGATGCACATTGCAACGCACTGCGTTCCTCTCCATCCTGTGTGTCCACATGCGCTCCCTTGTCTAGCAACAGGCGCACAATGCTTTCGTGACCACGGTACGATGCCGCTCCTAGCGCACTACCGTACAATCCTCCTTGCTTGTTTACTTCCGCCCCCATCTCAATAAACAAAAGAACGGTGTCCTCGTGACCCCAATACGACGCCGCCTGGAGCACATTGCCGTAAATCCCGCCTTGTATGTTCACATCCAGTAGAGCTCCATTATCTAGGAGCAGGCGAACAATATTTTCACTACCGCGCTCTAACGCCCCTTCCAATGCTCTGCTGTACTCTCCTCCCTCCATACTCACATCCGCTCCTCGGTCTATCAACAAACGTACTATGCTTTCGTGACCGCCGTAGGACGCCGCCTGCAGTGCAGTGTCATAATCTCCCCCCTGCGTGTCCACACTTGCACCATGCTCCAGAAGCAAGCAAGCAATCCTCTCATGGCCGTTTTTTGAAGCCTGTTGGAGTGCAGTGCCCCAGATCTCTTCGTTTGCATTCACGTCTGCTGAATTTTCGAGCAGCAAGCGAACGATGCTCTCATGCCCATTGCCCGACGCCACCTGCAGTGCTCTGCCATTGAAACCTCCTGACAGGTTCACATCCGCCCCAAACTTGATCAACAGCCGGATGATATCCTCGTGACCATGAAACGATGCCGCATGCAGTGCCCCGCCAAATGTTGAATCAGCTTCACATCTATTCACGTCCGAACCACCCTCCAAGAGAGTTTCAGTTGCTCTTCTCAAACCAGCCAAGGACATGTAATAAAGAGGAGCGCATCTCACATCTGGATGTTCCACCTCATCGTCTTCATCCAGATTGTAAAATGACAGCCAGTTCACATATACGGCATCTTGGGATTGCAAAACCTCCATTATTAGTCGATGCAGAGCATCTGAGTCGCTATCATCTCCCCAAACATGGCTCATCCAGTGCTGCGCTGCATACCAACAGAGTGGATGTGATGTCAAAGAGTATTCAGATCCAGGCTGCGTGAATTGTAGCAGGTAGGCAAGACATGTCTTAGCAATCGTCGTGTCGGCCATTTTCTCGTTGAACGAATAGAATGACAGATTGGCGTTTTGTTGGCGGAGGTAGTCTGAGATCAGATATTCTCGGACAGAAAAATGAGTGAGCTTGAGTGTGGCACGGCGGTCAGTGATGCGAATCCAGTATGAGTCAACATTCCTGCAAGAGTCTATTGTAGTCTCTTCCTCGTGATCCGATTCCTCAGTAATAGCCACCAAACTGGAGCATATATCTACAATCTGTTGAGGGTCAAACGGTCGTCGATCCGGGTCAAATAGAACCCCATCTCCTGCGTCAGGATCTGTGGCGAGCACTTCAACCCCCTCTCTCAGTGAAATCCTTCCAATGGAAAACGAAAGCCATTGCAGCAACCGGACAGCAGAGTTCCTATCTTCTTCATCAATATTCAACAGAATCCGATCATAGGTCTCGTACAGGGTCTTCGGGAGGGACTTGACAGCTTTCTTTAGCTGGGCTGGAGAACGGCTCCTTCGAAGCACGTCCAACTGACAACTAATCCATCGGAACCTTTCAGTGATGTCAGTAAAAATTGCAAATTGGTGGGTGGACCGCATTACATTCCATGCGCACCCTCGGTCAAAACGGTCTGGACCAGGTTCTTGTCCTCTTCAGAGTACACCTGGAACTCGTCATCATGCTCCAATGTTTTGGTCACGTGCAGCCGAATGTCATCGTCAACAGAACCTGGGTCCATTGTCACCTCGTGTGAGACTAGATCCTTCAGCCCTCTGGAAATATCGTATTCCTGGCGACTAGTTGCTAGTAGGTGTAACGTGCTAATCCCCCAGCTGTGGAATGTTTTCAGAAGTTTCAGGAGTCCACGACGATCGTGGCATTCGTCGAGCGCATCAAAAACCAGAAACACATGGTCGAAGCTGCGGATGATAGATTCTAGGGCGGAAATCAACTCTTCAGGTATGACGGGTCGGCGCCCCTCTTCGTTCTGAGAGAATAATTTAGATAAAGCGTCAGGAGTGCTGGCTAATTGGAATGAGATCTGTTTAACGAGGGAGCTGAGAACTACACGGGTATCTATGTCCTTTGAGTGAAACTCAAAATAAACATATGCATAAGCCAGCAACGGTCGTTTCTGGCAATAATCGGAAATACTCTCGATGATCGTAGAGCTGAATCTCAGACGCGTTAGCGTGACTCACTATAAACGCACTCTACTCGCCATAGAATTGTTTTCCCAGCACCAGCTGGACAAGTGGGTCAGCGGCAAACAATTTGAAACGCTTAGAAACTCACGCATTCCATGAAGCCATAGGAACGAATTGTCCTTCATTTTCCAGTCCTCGAAGTTATCTCCGTGCACAAACCACAGTCCCGTTGATTCTCGTCTCTCCCTCCGAGCACTGGCATGCTTTAACCGTTGGTCAGGCGCTGCCAGCCAATCATGTATCTTCTCCCGACTTCCATCTGCAAGAAATGTCAACAGAGGGTTGGTAAGTATTAAGACAAATACGGCGCTACGAGGTTTGAATAGTCACACTTACCAATAGTCCTGTCGTGATTGATGACACTGTGAAAAGTGACATTCCCTCCAGCACCTGGCACAACACATGGGGATTAGCGAGGGGCTCTTGTATTTTCAACATTGGACAAAGAGACATACTCAGGTTCACATTGGAAAGAGTAGTGTGAATGATTGGTGAGGTCATCGGTCGAGCGTGAGTTGAAATAGAGTGTCTCGATGTCTTTTCCACAAGTCAAGTTGCGGAGGGGTAGTAGGTAGTGGATGGTGGTTAAGAGCTGATCTGTTCGCAGCCGCACAGCCCCCCGAAGCCACATCAGAACCCCAATCCCCGATAACCAACAACAACCGCAAACGATCCTTGTGCGCTTACGCTGGTTTGCAGTACATAAGGCCCACGCGATATTTACACCTCGATTTGGGAGCGCAAGTGGACATGGAGGGGGAAGAATACAGCAGCGCCCTGCAGACGGTAACACACGCAACATAATTCAATTGCTCCTGGACATGGAGGCGGATCCAAATATTCCTGGAGTATTTGACGGCGTGACGCTGCAGGTCGCGTCAGCAAAAGGCAATGAGACAATTGTGCGTTTATTGAATGACCGGAGAGCACAGGTGAATATGCAAGGAGGAAAATATGGCAGTGCTCTGCAGGCGGCATCAACAGAAAATCATGAACATTCTTCGTTTGCTTGTCGAGAAGGGTGCCGACATAAACGAACAGGATGGTTTGTCGTTGACCCTGGTGGCGTTCTTAGGGAATGAGGAGATGGTTCGGTTACTATTGGATCTGTCTGTGGCTATTAGCATGCAGAGAGGAGAATATGGCAGTACTCTAGAGGCAGCATCGACTCGTGGTCATAAGAACATTGTTCGCTTGTTAGTTGAAAAGGCTGCCGACCTAAACATTCAGGGAGGAAAGTACTCTGCCCTGTACTTTGGCGTCATGGGGAGACGAAGACATTGTTCGACTCCTTCTCGATCGCTGAGAGCAAGCGAATATCGTGGGAGGATACTACGGCAGCGCGTTGCAGGTGCCATCTAGAAAACGTGACCAAAGCATTGCTCCCCTGCTGGTCGAGGACTACTCCTCGATCGTGGAGGGGATGTAAATAAGCAAGGAGGGAATTTCGGAAGCGCAATTCAGGCAGCATCTGCAGCAGGTCATGACAACATAGTTTGCTTACTGCTGGACATGGGGGCACAGGCGTAAATATACTGAGAGGATATTACGGTATCGCACCGCAGCTAGCGTCATTCATGGGTCATGAGAATATTGTGTCCTTGCCAGTAGAGAGAGGAGCACATGTGAACCTTCAGGAAGGGAGGCACGGGAGCCCAGTGCAGATGGCGTTAAAGATGCATCACAGTAATAATGCTTAATTGCTGGTCGAGAAGAGAGCGGACATATATATTGAGGGACGACAGGTTGGCTCTCCGCTTTATTTGGAATCATCAACAAGGGACGAGGACGTGGTTCGGTTCCTTTTGGATCTGGGAGTGGATATCAACTCCCATGGAGGATACTATGGCAATTCATTGCAGGCACTGAGAGCGGCATCATTTATGAGTCATGGAAATAGCTTCTCCTTGCTAGGAGCCTCGTCATCTGATTACCAGTACCTCTTCTTGTAAAAAAATTATACCTATATCAATTGTTAATCCTTGCCCTGAAATCAAATAACAGGCGATATGGAAATGCGGTTACCATTTACAACACTGAGGTCCCACACGCCAATAGAGATATGTTTGTCCATCAAATTTGCGTCGTACATAGAAAACAACACGAAAGTTACTGAAAATACTGTGATACCTTCTAAATCCCGAGCGTGGCTACACACCTTCGATCAGATAACTTAAAGTTGAGCTTCGTGACCTCGTTTGTCAAATGGCACTGCGTGATCGATGTAACTTGATACACAGTTGTGTGAAACCGGTTTAACTTACAAACCTGCTGTTTTCATTGACGTACCACAGAGTAACAACTCCATCCCACTCCTGACCAGATATGGTCATCTGGATCTGCTCTCCGTGGCACCTTGACCATTGATTGGAGCCGGGGCCGGATAGCCGCGATTGAGAGTATACGACAGACCATGAATCATATAGTATTTGGCATTGGTGCAAGTATTGGGAGGCATAATGGATCAACTTCTGCAGGTCGGATTTTGGCGATCGTGCATGATCTGTGGCACAATCCTAGTCAGCGATGATAAATGGGGTGGCCATGTGGCATGCATGTCTCGTATTGGGTCGTATACCAATCAATTCCGGTGTCGCTGATCAACAACTACACAAAAAACAGATGGGGATGTATTGCATGTGTGACCAATGTGACATGGCAGACATTGACGTGTAAGTGCCGCTCGAATCATTCAACAACTCGGCTATCGTACATCATCAGTGGCGGACCCCTGATCAGCACGATAATATATTATGTGTGGGTCGGCATGGGCTCCATTTGGTTCTCATGATTGTTGGGATATGCGAACAGTCGCGTTTTATTATTCTTCTCATTTTCCATGCCTACAGTTTCACGGCTTAATTAGAAACTCAGCCAGTAGATATCTGAGTTGTTTAGCACGTGACACGTCTCATCTTCTTGATTCGAAGTTGAGACGTGAGTACTATTTGTTCCACTATCTTAGTAGCAACTCTAACTTCATTTCTTAGTTGTTCCTAGGTAACTAATTGGAATACATCTTCTTGATTCAA
>QLPG01007008.1:0-10317 GCA_003314385.1 Gomphus sp. MG54 | reverse complement strand
CAATGCGCTGCAGGCGGCGGCGTCAAGAGGTCACGAGACCACCTTTTTGCTATTGATCGACAAGGGAGCGGATGTCAACGTGCAAGGAGGATACTATGGCACCGCGCTGCAGGCGGCGGCGTCAAGAGGTGACGAGACCATCGTTCGGCTATTGATCGACAAGGGAGCGGATGTCAACGTGCAGGGAGGAGAGCATGGCACCGCGCTGCAGGCAGCGGCGTCAAGAGGTGACGAGACCATCGTTCAGCTATTGATGGACAAGGGAGCGGATGTCAATGTGGACGGAGGATACTATGGCACCGCGCTGCAGGCGGCGGCATCAAGAGGTGACGAGACCATCGTTCGACTATTGATCGACAAGGGAGCGGATGTCAATGTGCAGGGAGGAGAGTATGGCACCGCGCTGCAAGCAGCTCTGTCAGAAGGTCACGTGACCATCGTTCGGCTATTGATCGACAAGGGAATGGATGTCAATGTGCACGGAGGATACTATGGCACTGCGCTGCAAGCAGTTGTTTCAGAAGGTCACGTGACCATCGGAGCGGATGTCAACTGCAGGGAGGATACTATCTCGCGGCGCCGCAGGTGGCACAAGAGCTTACGAGACCGTCGCTTGGCTATTGATCGAAAATGGAGTGGTGTTAAATTTCCCCTGAAGCAAGCAGTTTGAAGGCCGGTGATGGTTATAATTCAACAAGGGAAAATGTTAGTTACAGTATAACTTATGTAATGTAAAAACATCACATGACATGTTGTGCAAATTTGCAATATTTCCAATACTCCTTCTCAACTGAAGTATCACAATAGTTAAAAAGCAAACAACTCATCCAAATTGTATGTAATAGCAGCTGTCTCCTCTTTCCTCTGGTAGGATATGAAATAGGACATAGTCATAATTCCTAATGAGAGAGAGAGAGAGAGAGATTCAATTATAGTGCTTGAAGTGCAAGTGCTTATGGTGTACTTCAACTACAAAACAATAGTACTGCATAAGAGATAGTTATCTACTAGGAACTGTGGCAGATAGAATATGTGATATGAGGGGATATGATGACTGGATTTTGTGAGTATAGGGGAAAACGAGACCCCATTCATTTCTGTGGTGTGCCAGCAAGTTGCCAGAACATCACAGATGGCTCATATCTGGTCCAAAATGAGTGGGCCAGGATTGGCAGTACAAAGGGTATTTTGGTCAATGTGTTTTGTAGAAACATCACACTTCAGAAATTTAATTCCTAATGAATATCTCCTAAGTAGTAACAATGGTGAGGTTCAGAATAGGGTACAGCTTCAACTTATGTGTTGCACCTACCAGGCCTCACTGAACCCTAATTTTAGAGGACTAATGGTGAGACTATTCGAATCCACTATACAGTTATCTCCAACTATTCAAACCAGCCATATTCAGCCTAATTTAGCCCTATTTGCCATTCCAGCCATTTGCCTCATCAGTCTTCAAATTCAGTACATCTTATATATTCAGCCTATTCTGTCCTGGAATCACATACAATATTCAATTACACTCCACTTATTACATCCATCCTCCACATACTCGCACATTCATTTTCCATATTTCTATTGACTACTTTACCATTATAACTTTTAATATTTCCTTATATGTTCTGCTCCACTTTCCTTATTTACAATTTTGTTCTGTCATTTTTATTTCTGATATCTGATCTATTGCTATGTTCCTTATAGGATAACTGTAAGGGCAACCTACTCGGGTACTGATTTCAGTACCTGCTGGGAGACCAACAGCGGGACACTACCTAGCCCTGCGACCTACCCAGGGCCTAACCCAGGGACTCGAACCCTAAGTTTACCCACAGGCACTACCAGACACTGGCAGGGAGGTCCAGAAGTAAGTATATAAAAGGTAATATAGCTAAATACATGTGAGCTGCTTACCTAGCAGGGAGGTCCAGAAGAGAACAACCAAAGGACCTCCTTACCTAAGCAGCAACTATATAGCTACAGTGACTGTGACATAACAAACCTGTCACAGCCAGCAAAGAAGACAATAGAAGATTAAAGGGAAGGGATTATAGCAAACATATGAAAAGGGAAGATAGAGAAATGATTAAAGAAGTAATATAAGTAAAGGAATAAGAGAAACGAAGGAGATAAAGGGAATAAAAGGAAGGAAAAGAGGAATAAACCAGTAGTCTCCTGACATTACCCCCTCTCTAGAATGTGGCGACCCGACACATGTATATAGACACACCTGGTCCACCAATTATACGCAAGGGGTACCGAATCCACCAAGGTATAGAGCTGTCTGAAGGATGCTCGAGATGGCCACCAAATGGGTATATGAGCGTACCTGTCTGACCATGCCTGCAATGGCCGAAGGTATAGAACGGGTGATGCTACTCCTCGGCCATGACAGTCAACTCAAGTGTTGGGAATGAGAAGCCAATAGGGCTAGAGCAGGTGGCATTACTAACAAATGCAGCTTATGTGACCTTTTTGAAGCATCTCCAGAGTCGGTAACCACAGCAGATGACACAGGGTGCTGCCAAAGGGAGGCTTATGAGCAGCTTCCCGAGATCGGCAACAGCGTGAACATGTATGGGATTGACAGCAGACAGATGTGCAGGTGTTGTTGGCGGTCGCTCAAGAGCATCGAGTGGATCACGTTCAGTACATGTCAGCGGCTGTCGTAACTTGTCGGTACATGCCCAAATGGTAGGTGGATCGCATAGTCAGCACTGCACACATCCAGCAGTAGGCTGAAGGTGCGGAGACAACATATGGAACACGATAATCGCAACGGCCAGCGTATAAGGGCAGGGTTATCAGGGACAAGGTGCGGGAGCGAGAGCGTAGTGGGAACAAGACCCAGCGGCCGCTCAGATCCAGAATAAGCCAGGGCGGCAGCAACCAAGGAGCAATCGCATGGGCATCGGTCGGTGTTGCGGACGACACTTGCGTGATCAAGCGTAGGCGGCGCTTTCGACACAGGAATGGAGTAGGAGGGCATGCGAGCATGTAGTACGAGCATGAACGTGGATTTAGCTGAGCGGTGAACATGCCTTACGCAACCTCCTGGGCTGCTGCATGTTAAGGCAACGACGTCGCACATGGGTGGAGCGCATTCATCACATGTTGGCGGCAATCGCAGTACATGGCCAGCTTATGCGACCTCTCTGGGGGGGCATTCTAGAATCAGTGGCAGTGGCGGCGGTCATGACTGAGGGAATGGAGTCGCCGCTGAGGGGCTAGGCCACATCGCATCAAGGACCCTACGTCGCAGCCCATGCGGGAGTGAGAGCATGTGCGGTGACAACTGCACTGGGCACCTGAGATGAGTGGGAGGGCGCACGCATGCGGCCCATCATCAGCTGCAACAAGGGCTCATCTCGTGCGGTGACAATTGGCATGACGGGATAGGGCTCATCACTCGGGGGCTGATTCTGGCAGATGCAGCATGTGCGGCAACAATGCTCGATGGGTGGTGGCAGCAGGCATTGTCGGCGACGAATGATCGTGGTGGTTTGCTGGCTCCTATCCATCGTGGTGACGGCACGTACAGTAGAAATGGTGGGTGTACGTTGAGCGGATCATGACACGTAGACACGTATCAAGCGTACGGTGTTGATACTGCAGGTGCACATTAAGTGGGTGGCGGCGGTAGGTGGCAACCGTGGGACTACTGACCTGGTACTGCTGGATGAGGACGGGGGCTGCAGATGCTGCTGAGCGGCAGTTTGTAAGTGACCGGCACAGCGACTCCATGAGGCATCTGCAGAGTTGGCGGCAGCGGGTGTGCACGTCCTACGGCAGGCCGATCGCGTAGCTCAACCTGTGGGAATAATGAACAAGGCCAAGATGATCATCCCGGGCCACACCTGTCCTTCCCCCCAGTTCCCGACTGCGACTGCCATGAACATGACAGGGTATTTCTGCCCAACTGCACGACATATGCCATACCCTGGGCCCTTGCGCATGCCATCCTGACGTGCCCGCCATCGTTGCCCCCTCTGCTCACCCCAGATGGATCAACCGTCACCACATATGCTGTGGGCGTATGCAATGGCACCTTCCGCCTGAAACGCGGTGACCTATACCCGCCAGCCTGCTCCCAAGGTCATGTCTTCTGCCAACCCTTTTACACGACAATGGCCGCCCTTACTCGTGTGTTCGTCTTCCTATAGCGCCGCCATATGTAATGCCCAGGATCTCTGCCATGTACCATCCTAGTGTGCATAATGTGCACCCTGCGACGTAACCGTCGAGCCGATCACCGCCCGTATGGCCTGGCCTCCACGAACCTGGCATCACAAAAGTTGGTGGGTCATCGCCACCTGCTCGTCTCGAATGGCATCCATGGCCTTCTATAGCCATAAGATTCTCGTCCTGCTCCAAGACTATGAAAGTGACGAAGCACCCTGTGAACATTGTCCTCAAGTCATGTGCATGACGGACGGTACGCCCTACGCCTGACCAACCACATCGGTCTGAATCACCCAATCAGCTCCTCATCCTCCAACCCCTCACATCTCAAATTCCATCTCTATACCAGCAGACTTCCCATGCCAGTCTCAACACCTCCACTCGTTCAGTAGCATGTGGCTGGCTGTCATAACCCATCTGAGCGCATTCTCGGTCTGCAACGATAAAGAGCATGCTACGTGGTGCGTGCATTATGCATGTTGCAAGGCATGGTACAAACACATGCAGGTGAGGTTGCTCAGCGCACAGAGCAGGCGGAGACCAATCGGTGTGAGCCCTCGTAGCCAGCTTGGTTGTTGGGGACCACGGACCATGAGTGGGTGTATGGGTGTTGGCACTGCAGGCACACGTCGAGTAAGTCTCAGCGGTCGTGCATCGCAAGTTGCATGATGAGATGTGTGTCAAGCGTGGACTCATTTCACTCCAGTGTGGGACCTCCTCATTGAACAGCAGGAACGAGCGGGAAGGCACATGCATGCAGCCCCTCATTGGCCTCCACAGGGGCAGCGGTGACGGCAATCAGGGTCAGATGCAGGGTTATCACCTCGAGTCTGGTGGATTCTGGCAGATGCCGCATATGCGCAAGAAGTAGTCGAACTGTGTTCAGTGTTCCAGTAGACTCGGCATTGTCATAGACCGCCCGAGCCTATGGGCATCTGCCGTGTACTGGGGGCAGCGTGGCATGGTTACGGCAAACGAAACGGGGCTGCATAGACTGCACTGGGACCAACAGTGCATAGGTTTTGGCAGGCATGCACATGACCGGTGCACATAGTCCGCATGCATAGATCTGGCAGGCAGCCCTTTGCGAGCACCAGAGTCGTGGACTGAGCTGAGCGACGAGCGCGGCTTATGCAATGCCCTAGGTGTTTTGGAACCCGAGAAGCTGTGACAAAACTTTTGTGTGAACCAAGGCAAGTCAAGTTCTCCGACAAGATGCAGGAGGACAACAAAATACACTTGCACTGGCTATTTTTACGGAGAACCCAATTAAGAGATTATACTCCAGAGATTCACGTAATCCGTTATCACAAGAGTATTGCAATAAAGATTTAATGAGATCTCACATAGCTGTGCAAAATGTCTTTATTGATTCTGATCCGGGTCGTTTGTCCAAAGAGAATATTTAAGGGGGGTCTTGTCAGGCATCTTGTTTGTTACGTATAGAATTAATAGTTTAAGGATGTTAAACTATTAGTTCTAGACTGGTTTAGATTTATTTCCACTTTTCTAATTTTTATCTGATTTAGTTCTTAAGGGGGTAGCCTGCCACTTCGGTAGCAAGGTTAAGGTTTACTCTTCAGAATAAACCTAGTCAACAAGTCTTTGGACTCGTTGTAGAGTGTGGCTTCCGGTCTTCAGACCAGTTACCTAAGCAGACTTCAGTCCACTTATGAGAGTGCTGCTGGCACTTATTTAATCCTGTGGATTAAGATGGGTGAAAAATGATTGTTATTTTACGCTTGTTAAGTCTGCGTGTCAGGCACTTAGTTAGTGCTTCCAAAGGGGGTTTCTGGGTTAGTACGGAGGTCCGTAACAGGGCCGAGGACCGAGATGGAAGCCGGACGGACTACGGACGGGGGATGGAGGCGCCGGGAACTCAGGGTAGGTCGCGGAATGGTTTAATCCGGTCGCTGAGGTGTTTGAGGTCGAAGGGACTTGGCTTCAACTTATGTGTTATGCCCTCCTCGATTGTCTGTCCCTAATTTTGGAAAGGAGGCGGGAGTTTACCGGAAATGAATCGGAAACTGGTGGAAGACTAAGTCGATATTCGTACTAGCGAACAGTCTAGTCGACTGGAGTATTAGAAAAAGAGCCCGGGAGTAAAATAGAAGAATTTGATTGCAAGTTTGTTTTTAGTGATAAGATTTGTTTTTATTTTTTGTTTTTATGCTTTTTTAGATTGTGGTTGAGAGATGATTTGTTAACTACTTTATTTTACATAGCATACTATAAAATTGTGAAGGATAGGGACAAATAATCACATGAAAAGCAAAATACAGGAGGGGTGAAACAATATGACAAACACTCAAGACAATTTTACACATATACACAATTTTAAACAAATGGAAACAACGGAGAACATACGGAATAATAGTGGGTTTGAAAAATGAACATTGTTGATACGAAAAGTAGTTGGCCAGACTGCTTCCGGTCTCGATAGGAATGCTCGATGACATGAGCGCTTCACGTTTCGAAGATGGAATTAAGGTTGAAGGTAGAATAAATGGGTTTGTTCTTTCGAATCATAAACAATCGAACTTAGCTGAATGGAGTAAAGTACTATACTATTCATTAACTGGTTTCGAATAGTATGTTATTTTACCAATGGTACTTCTTCCCATTATGGGCATGTAGATGCTGAAACCAGAGATTTGGTACGTTCCATACTGGAATGGAACGCAAAGCAGAACTCGAAAATGACTGCAGTAAATTCGAAAACGGATAAAAACTCAAGAGTAATTGGATCGATCTTGTGCATGTATTAGGCAACATATATGGTTGCCTCTCGACTCAACTCGATAATAAAAGGCTTCAAAAATGTTGACTTGGCTCGTAAAGTTCCAGTCTTCATGAATAATTCGTTATGTACTCGTAAAAATCGTAAGTTTCGTAAAAGTCGTAAAAATTTGGTTTGCTTATGCCAACATGGAGGACTATATACATGTGACTATCCTTGTACTATCTTTGACGGTCATAAAACAAGGGGAAAAGGGAGTACAAGGGGTCAATATAAGAGAGAACAAGGGAGTGAGGTACGTGATAGTCCTGCGTGTCGGTTATCAATCATAATGGAACCTTGATTTTCGGAGTCTTTGGAGGGTCAGAATCGCAGATCCTCGGAATGTATTTCGGACATCCGGAAATTGGTTGTCCGGGCTTTGGTCGATCGGAAAGGTCCCGGAAACGGTGCGGGTGGTTGTGGGGGTTAATGTGGGTTTGTTTGGCTGCATGGGTCATAACAGTATCCCTCCACTAGGACCGAGCCCTCGAGGTCCTAAGCTTTTAATTTGGGTGGTAATTAAGATGGTCATTACTGCGGGGGTTTCCTAACGGTTTCCTGGGATTTTTCTGATCGATAAGCGCTGGTTGTTCGTCTGCCTATATAAGGGGGTGTTGCGGAATTAGGGGAGGCTTATCCTCGATGGAGAATACGGATCCGCAATCTTCGGAAAACCTCAGGGGCCTTCTTCATGTCCTTTTTCATGGTTCGGAGGCAAGTGGGGAGTGTCTGTTGTACACCCTTGAGAAGGATTTGGCCCTTCTCCATGATCGTACCATTAGGGTCCGTGATCTTTATGGTGAGTGGTGTTTGTTGGAATTTCTCTCTTTTTCTGATTTCCATAGCGAGTCATTATAAGAGGTCATCATCGTCCGGGGTTGTTCCTTATCGGGATTCGGGGCCAGGCGAAGCCTCTGGTGAGTCGGGGGTGGGAAATGGTGGTTTGGAGGTACTTGGACATATTGCCGTGTATCTATTCCGTTTGGACAAGTACCGGGAGGACCTGCGCCAACTCTTGGACTACTACGAGCGCTACCAACGTTGTATGTCCAACCTGACTGCTGCCATGCCTGGCGTAGAGGGGGAGAGGTTGTGGGGGAGTTTTTCCGACACGTTGTCATCCTTCTTGTGGGTGGATCATGGGCTTGATTCTTCTTTTCTGGAGGACGTGAAACGGTTGCTTGTCCGTTCAGGTTGTGGGTCGGATAGTTCCAACAGGCATTTGGGTTTGGTGTAGGCCATGGAGGGTTCGGGTGACTCAAACGAATGTTGATTAGTCATTTGTATGGTTGATGTCATGATTTTTACGGTTCGGTGGTGTCTTCTGGGCGATGTAAGGGTCCTTGAATGATCGTTGTTTTCAGATGTTTTCCCTGTTCCTTTTCTCTCTCTCCCCCTTCTTTTCTTCTCTTTTTGAGTGGGTGTCCTATGGTCGTCAGATTTTCATGGTTGGTGTCGTAGTAGTCGTTGTGTCGTGGGGGTCTTTGTTAATTCCTTCGGATTGTCGCCTGGACGGAGATAGTGTCATTGGGATTCGGGGAATGTCCTGCAAGGCTCGAGTCTCGGTTGAAATTGTTGAATAGTTGTTTGTTTTGATATTCTAATAATAAGGGAGTCTAGGGTGAGAAAATCATGGTACCGTCAGTCTAAGGAGTGGTACGGAATTTGCGAGGGTCGAGGTCCTTCCTGAGCAGAGCTTTTGGAGGGTTGTATTGAGCACTGAGTGAAGACTGCTGGCTCCATATTGCCAAGGATCAGTTCGGACGTAGGCTAAACAAAGTAGTACTCAATACCCTATCTGTTGTTGGATCGCGGTGGGTGAGCGTGTGGTGTCTGGTAACTAGAATCTGATGAATATTCAGAGGGTCATGGTCGAAACTTATCGACGGATGGTCACAGGTGTTCGGGAGGGTCGGATGGTCGGAGTGTTTCTGCCTAGGGGTCGAAATCCTTTTCAACGATGGTCACGGGGGGTCATAATCCTGAAAGGCTGGATGCGTTGTTTAGTTTTGTTTCTTATTCGAAGGGGTGTTGCTGTTCTTGTGGTGTAAGTTTTCCGTCTTTCCCTAATCTGGACAAAAAATCGGTGGTAGTCCTGCTACTGGATGGGGTCGTGGGTTGGCCTTCATTGGCCGTCTCATTGCCCGTTTTTTTGGGGGCCGAATGAAAGTTGCTACATTTCCATGATGCGCTGATTATTACGCATGTGGAGGGTCTTGATGTCTGTTTCGGCTTCTCCTTCTGAGTCGTGGGGGTCAAGGTTGGTTTTGGGTTCGTTTACGAACTCCTCGTGGTCCTGGAGCCAGTCTGGCTCGTCGGGGGCGGGATGGACTGGTTCAAACCAGTCCAGCATGGTACCTGTCAGGTGCGACAATGCATAGGTTGCCTGGACGTTCTTGGTGTCATAGGCGTTAGGGTGGTCACGGAAGTTCAATTTATGCTGCGCTAGGAAGGTTTGTGATTTCCTTGGATTGGATCCGTCGAAGGTATCCGGATTCCAAGTCTTGGAGGCACAGGGAGCTGATCTTCTGGGGCTGGCTAAGTTACTTGCCAGTGTGACGAGGGTCTGGGTGGTATGGGCCACAGCATTGGGTCCCAAGGTGGGGAGTGGTGCATAGGGAGGGGGCGTCGACGAGTCTGTAGGCGCTGCTGTGGGTGGTCCTGAGCTGGACCGTGTCTCCGGTGGCGATGATAGTTGAATCGCCGGGGGGTGGTTCACGGAGAACGGGTTAGTCAAGTTCGAATACAGGTGTTGATCTGCGTTCGAAGGTCCGAAATCGGAGGGGTGTTCCGGGGGGTGAGCTGGGGTCTGAGGCATCTGGAAGCTTGGTTCGGGATCGGGCAGTCCTCAGGGGATGGATGCGTGGCAGGCAGATGCCTGAGTGATTATCTGCATGGCTTGTGAACGTGTGGTGGGCCTCATGCTTAATGACGATCAGGAGTGTGAGTACGAATATACTGTTAAGTCCGCATGTCAGGCGCTTAGTTAGTACTTCCGAAGGGAGTTTCCGGGTTAGTGCAGAGGTCCATAACGGGGCCGAGGACTGAGACGGAAGCCGGACGGACTACGGACGGGGGATGGAGGTGCCGGGAACTCAGGGTAGGTCACGGAATGGTTCAATCCGGTCGCTGAGGTGTTTGAGGTCGAAGGGACTTGGCTTCAACTTATGTGTTACGCCCTCCTCAATCGTCTGTCCCTAATTTCGGAAAGGAGGCGAGAGTTTACCGGAAATGAATTGGAAACTGGTGGAAGACTAAGTCGATATTCATACTAGCAAACAGTCTAGTTGACTGGAGGACTATATACATGTGACTATCCTTGTACTATCTTTGACGGTCATAAAACAAGGGGAAAA
>QLPG01007007.1:0-10891 GCA_003314385.1 Gomphus sp. MG54 | reverse complement strand
CCGACGTTTGAACATAGCTCGGACGAGGGCCCCAGCCATTTTCAGCGATGCTCTTGCGACAGTTTCTAGTCGTTTGGTACGAGTCGATCAGTTTCGATATATTCTCAGAGCTAAATGTTTCCAGTCCCAAGATCACCGCAAGTAATTGTATTTGTAGGTTGTATTTAAAAATACTATAATATTTTGTAAGGCAGATGATAAATGAATGCAGTTGCTGTGTTAAGGGTTGGATTTAGTACACCGGAAGAGGATGGTCGGTCTTCTTGCCCTTTTGAAAATGAATGTAGCATGAACCTTTCTTTTCTTGAGTACTCGAAATGGTCTGGATTACAATTTTTACTGTAATTACAGAACATTTTGGTCACTCCCCCGATTGCCGATTTGCAACGAGGGTGCAAATATTAAGTTGATCTCTAGCTATGCAACTAATTTCGCAGGTGTTGAGATTTATGGGTTTTGTGACAGTGCCATTGTGCGACTACAGGTGATGGTGAACCTTGTGTGTTGAACTATATAGCAGGAGATCAGTCAATGAAAAAACCGTTTATCCTTTTTTTTTTCAATAAGTTGTCATTGAAGAAATGTTCAAAATACCTGGAGTTTACAGAAAGAAGTGTATTAGGTTAACTAGCTACAGAAAATATAGAACAGAATTACAGTGGCCTAAATAAATGTTCCACTGTTGTCCACCGCATAATAACCTTGTAAGGATAACAAATAGTTAAAATTATAGAAATATGAATCATGGAAATATGACTGTAAATAGTAATCTTTCCTGACTTGCTTGAATTCCTTCCCTGAACTATATTTATCAAGTCATTTTTACAGGAGATACATACTTTTTAATCCAGGCATAGCATTGAAATGGTATATTGTCTGATTTCTGTCAAAGTACAATTCAACCAAGCTTGGTTCACTTGGCCATACCAACCAAGTCCATATATGCTGAAATATCACAAGTCTCTCATGTACATTCAGTCTTTGCCTCAGTACTTTCAGTACATCACATACTATATTCTTTACAATTTGGTTCACTCAATTCAGTTGCTTCAGTACATGTATGGAGAGATATATATGCCCACCTTCTATATCATCCTTATCCTCTATACATATCTTTCCACTAATAGTTAGGGAATAGCATGGGTGATGCCAACCGCCAACCCACACAGGTCACTGGGTTGGATGCAGCTCACCCACATTGGACCTATGGATGACCCATGCCATTCCCTATTAATAGTTTACATATCTATGCTTCACTTGTTCATACCTATATGGCTTATGATCCCTATCCATATTTATTATATAAAGGGTTCATCCTTGTATATGTACTTCAGTTCAGATTATTGACTTAAGCTATGCAAAGCTATATTCCTCCTCTGTAAGAAGTCCATATTTGGTCCTGACATCTTGGTCCACAACTGTACATCCTTCTGAAATCTAGTGACACAACGGATTGAGTAGACATAATGCAAGCACCTTGAAGCCAAGTTACATCTAATTCAGTTCATTGACCAAACTGAAACCTCAGTATCTTTGTATCTCAGTAAAGAATTACTCACATTTTAACACTATAATCTGAACTCTCAAACTTATCTATTATATTGTTTTCATCATGTCTCCTATCAGGGGACTACCAGTTTATTTCCTTTTCCCTTCCTTTTCTTCTCTTTATTTCCTTCATTTCCCTTATTCCTTTGCTTATATTACTTCTTTAATCATATCTCTATCTTTCCTGCTCTTATTTTCACTATAGTCCCTTCTCCTTAATCTTCTATTGTCTTCTTTGCTGGCTGTGACAGGTTTGTTATGTCACAGTCACAGTAGCTATACAGTCACTGCTTAGGTAAGGGGGTCCTTGGTTCTTCTCTTCTGGACCTCCCTACCAGGTAAGCAGCTTGCATGTATCTAGTTACATCGTCCTTTATATATTTACTTCTGGACCTCCCTACTAGTGTCTGGTAGTGCCTGTGGGTAAACTTAGGGTTTGAGTCCCTGGGTTAGGCCCTGGGTAGGTCACAGGGCTGTGGTGTTCCTGTTGTTAGTCTCCCAGCAGGTATTGGAATCAGTACCCGAGTAGGTTGCCCTTACATCTCCTAGGTCTCAAGCAATAGCCTGTATAGAAACAGGCTAAGCTATACTTATAGTCCAGCAGTATAGAGTGTTATGATTCAGTAATGCCGACGAGTTGGTCAAGTCCTGCAGACCATTTGAGGTGGCTTGGCTTCAATGTGCTCATGTGTTGTGCCCTGCTATCCTGTGTGTACCACTGATTTGGACAGAAGAGAGGCCCAGGAAGATGCTAAGAGTGTCGGTCCAAGTGAAGGACTTTTAGGCAGGAAGAAGGATAGACAAGAGGTTACGAACCAAGTTGATATTCAGAGTAAGGGACTATCTACATACATCTGCTACTTATATAGGTTAAGAAGCAAGATGTGGAACAGGGCGGCTTAAAGAATAGAGAACAATAAGGTAGGAAGAATCATGTAGAGGTATTGTCCACAGTGATCAAGAATAGAATAGGAAATGTAAGCGAAAATAGAATAATGAGAAGGTGGATGAGAATAGAACAATGAAAAAATAGGCAGAGATCAAACAATAGGGCCGTAACTGGATAATAGAGGAATAACAATTGTTCCTAGAGGAAATGGGTAAGGGAAGGGTGTTAAGTCCGCGTGTCAAGCGCTTAGCTAGTACTTCCGAAGGGGTTTCCCGGGGTAGTGCGAAAGTCCGTAACGGGGCCGAAGACCGAGATCGGGGTCGGACGGACTACGGACGGAGACGGAGGCGCCGGGGGTTTAGGGTGGTTCACGGAATAGATCAATCCGGTCACTGAGGTGTTCGAGGTCGAAAGGACTTGGCTTCAACTTATGTGTTGCGCCCTCCTCGATCGTCTGTCCCTAATTTCGGAAAGGAGGCGGAAGTTTACCGGAAGTGAATCGGAAACTGGTGGAAGACTAAATCGATATTCGTACTAGCGAACAGTCCAGTCGACTTGTGAGACTATATACATGTAACGCTCTTGTACTAACTTTAGCCGGTCATAAAACAAGGGAAAGATAGTACAAGGGTTAATATAAGAAGGAGAACAAGGGAGTGAGGTACGCGGTGATCCTGCGCGTCGGTTATCAAAGTATCGGAACCTTGACTTCGGAGTCTTCGGAGGTTCGGAAACGCGGAACCTCGGAATATATATCGGACATCCGGAAATCGGTTATTCAGTCTTTGAGCAATTGGAAAAGTCCCGGAAAAGGTGTGGGTGGTTGTGGGGGTTGGTATGGTTTAGTGGGAGTACGGGCCATAACAAAGGGATGGGTAATGAGGGAATGGTGATAGATAGAGGGTGTGGGACAAGAGTGGTGAACTATATGATATACCAAATGTACTGAATGTATCAAGCTAGGGCTGTGAACCGGTGATGGAAGACTTGTCACTAGTGAGTGGGTAGGAGTCAGTTGGTCAGTATTGCTGAGTTAATAGATACTCAGTACATGTACTTGACATAGAGCCCATGCTACATCCAATACTCTATTAAAGAACTTCAGATTTCACTGCAGTCTGCCACCTATGGAACAGCACTAACTCAGAACCTCCTCTGATTCAGTATACATTAAAGAGGTGTGAGAAAGAGTAGCTGAAGAAGATCCAAGAGGACCAACAAATGTTAGAAATAGCCTAGACAGTAGCAAGTATGGTTTGGCAAGGCTTTCTGAAGAGACTGAACCAGAAGAAACTGCGAAACCAAAGACCCCTCTGAGACCACCCTGTCAAAATCAAGACATCTTCCATGCCATCATAGAATAGGCAAAACAGCCAAACACCAATAAGAGGAAGGACAAATAGCCCAAATCAGGAAACCCAAGACTTTTGATAGGTCTGACCCAATGAGGTTAAGGCTTTATGAACTTTCAGATGTGGCCTAACACCTTCAGAAACAATAGGTTAAAGATTAATTATATGATTTTATATCTCAAGGGCACTACATTATGTTAAAATCTAAAAAAATATGGTTCAGTCCTTTGCGATAAAGGCTCATAGATTGTGTAAAATCTACCTAAACAGTTATGGCTAAGTAAAGAATATAAGTCTGTATCAAGGTGTACCTAAAACTAAACATACTCACTTTACTCCTTTGTGATAAAGGCTGAAGTGTCAGAAAGTGAAATATAAACTATATATGTCCTGACCATGAATTCTCATACTGAAATATAGCCCCAGGTTAGGCATTAGAAAAGATAAAATGCAAGGGAAAATATGAATGTTCAGAATGATGCTGTCTTTCTTGTCTGAAGCTTCATACATTATAATGTTTTAGGCTTACCTGACTGGCAACCTGTACGCTAAGCTGAGATAGTAATTTGCACTTGTTTATAGATGAATTGAAAAACAACTTCAACATGTATGACAAATAAGCTAAAGCTAAAACCACACTTGAAAGGCTAACTATAAATGATAGCTATAAACTTACTCATTTTCATTGAATTCTACAGACTTTTGGCTCTAGTTAAGTATAACAAAAATACCCTCCAAAGGAGAGTATTATAACCCATCTCTATACCTATTACCTGGACATCCAAGGGTATACCAGACCTAAACACTTTATCCCAAATTAAGTCCATTGCATCCATGCTACACCTGAAGAGCTTGTTAAGGATTTGACATTTAGCCCAAACATCTCTTCCCCTTATCCCTGGCAACTAGGACCTTGTTGTATTCGGGAGGGCAAGTCAGTTCTTGTCAAGCCCACAATACTGAGCTCCGGTTCACTCAGTAATACCAACTGATCGACCCTTACCGTTTAATCCCACACCAGTGACAAGTCATTCCTCACTAGTATGTGGTCTTGGCTCAGAACGTTTGGCTCATCATTTGGTTTACTTTCCTCATCTCACCCCCTCTATTCATTATTATTCTTTCATTCCCCTTCCTTCCCTGTAACTGATCCCCTTTGGGACATTTACTACTTGCCTATTATTCGGTCATGGGCCTATTGTTTTATATTTGGCCATTTTCTATTGTTCTATTCTCACTCACTCTTTTGTTCTCAGTCATATTTGATTGTTCTATTCTCACCCACATTCCTTGTTCTATTCTTGATCATTGTGAACAATACCTCCACATGATTCTTCATACCTTATTGTTCTCCATTCCTTGTGCCACCCTGTTCCACATCTTGCTTCTTAACCTATATAAGTAGCAAATGTATATAGATGGCTCTTCATTCTGGAAATCAACTAGGTTTACACCTTCTCATCCTCAAGTCCTTTACTCAGGCTAACACTCTCAGCACTCTCCCAGGTATCTCTTCTGTCTCAAATCAGTGGCATGCATGGAAAGTAGGGCACAATGCATGAGCACATTGAAGCCAAGCTACTATGACCGACCTACAGGACTTGGCCACCTCCTGTCAGCACCGTGAAGATGGCATTATTACTATAATGCTCAGCCCATACATCGTCAGCAATACCGGTGCCTGATAGTTCTATTCATTATCATCCCTGACATCTGCTTTTGGTAGGAGTTTGAATTTGCCATTATATTTCACAGTTGTGTGACTCTGTGACCTCAGCTCTTTTCTAAGAGACTAAGGTATGATTTCGAGTTTATTCCCATATTTCATACAATTGTTAACTATTCTTTTAGATAGTATTTCAGGTAGCTAGCTATTTCTAATATAAGCTCTTTTCAAGAGACTGAGATAGTATTTCAGTCCTCATATTTTAACAGAGATACTATAGCTACTAAAGGTTCTCTTACAGTTCTATGCTCTCACACTCCTATGATCCCATGATATAGCACTCCTATGATCCTGCATTCCCTTAAATACCTTATGTCTCTTTTGGTCTACCCTCTTGTTCTATATATCCCCTTGTTCTTTTGGCCCCTTTGTTCTTTTGATCCCTTTGTTCTATATATTCCCTTGTTCTTTTAGCCCCTTTGTTCTTTCTGTCTGATACTTTATTTTAGAAATACAAGGGGCCTTATATTTATATAAACCTCTAGTCTACTAGACTGTTTGCTAGTTCAGATATTGACTTAGTCTTCCCATATTCTTACCCACTTGTGAATCCTGCAATTCCAAAATATAGAACAGACACTCTAGTAGGGCATAACATATAAGTTTAAGCCAAGCCCTTATGACCTTAAACTCCTCAGTCATTGACCGCTGTATAGGAACTGATCATGAGTTGACAATCTGTCCATCTCTACCAATAATTAAAATAGTCTCATCTGTTAGACAGACATCTGTCAACCTGTCTGTCTATTCCTGCCAATTGCCCATCAATGGATATCTGTAACACAACTTTGGTCTCATATCTAGAGACCAGCCTACCAACAGATCCCTTTTTGTTGAATGATTTAGTAATGGTTTGACCCCAGACTTATCAGAGAGCCTATACAGCACTTCTAAAGCAGATCAAAGATGAAATGGTCTACTTCAACAAACAAACAAAAATCTCTAGATGAGCTTGAAAATCTAGCTCAGAAAATTAATATGTGGTACTGGAAGAGAAAGTCAGAACAGGCCCAAAAGGGTGGTACTGGGCTGAAGAACAAAAGAAAATCAGAGAAGTTAAACAAATGCTAGCAAATGAACAACTCCTCCTCTAACAACTCTAAACAAACCAAAGAGAAAGGTAAAAACAATACAATCCAACTGAGCCAAACCATGATAGTAATTAAGCTTAGTAAGGACAGAAAGCTGTTCCTGAAGGAATGTCAGATGTATTGACAACAATTTTGAAAAAGATAGCACTAAAATGCCACATCCTCTTCTGCATCATAAACATGGGAAATATAGATAGAATACAAGAGAAGAAAGACCTTATAGAGTGTTATAGAGAGGTGTGGAATGGTGTCAAGGAGTGCCAAGATAAAGATCTCAAATGCAAGAAGGAAGTAAGTTTATGCCTTGTCCCAAATAGTTGATTAGATGCCCTTTGTATGTTTCTTGACAAACATCTGAATATAGGTTTTATAAGGACAACCCTTATAGCACTTATAGGCCATTATACAATGCTAGCAAGGGGGAAGATCCTAAGTGTTAGTTACTGTATTATGGATATAAGGAAAGGGGTTCTCACCTAGCAAGGAGGAAGATTCTAAGAGGAAATCATATGTCCCTTGCTAGTAAGCCCTGTACCCTATATACCTTTGCCTATGCCAATTGGGTACACTGTGTGGCTTTCTGGTCCAATGGTACACTGTCATGTCTGGGTCAAGATATTTGATAGTTACTTCCCTAGCATACTTTACGATCAGGTCAGAAGTTATTAAATCTCAGTTGCCAGCAGGTCAAACTCCTGGTACTTGGGCCAAGCTTTTGGGCCTTTGGTTTGGTGTCTGATAGAGTAGCTCATAGCCTGCTTGGGTTTGGATAAACACACCTCAAGTCCCCTCTTCCCTTAGCTCATCTGCCCCTTTGGTCCTTAAAGACAATGTTGAGATAATGATTCTACCTGGGTGTGTGTGAATCATAAGTGTTGTAGCATTGCATGGGAATGAGCTCTGAAGAAGACTTGAAGATATATTAGGAGTCTGATGATTGTAGGACTGTGTAGAATGGTTGGGTAGAGGTACTCAAAGATAATGTTGAGATAGTAGTTCTGCCCTGATGTGTAAATCATAAGTAGTATAGTAGTGTATGAGAATAAGCTCTGAAGAAGACATAATGATATATTAGAAGTCTGATAATTGTAGGGCTGTGCAGAATGGTTAGCTACATGATGTGGTGACAGTGATAGTAATATAGGATGAGTGCCATTGGAGTCAAATCTATAATATGGATGAGATTGACAGCTTTACTCTCAATACAAATAGTATATGAATAGTACACCAACAGTATAAAAACCATATGTAAATAGAATGCAAACAGGAAAAAAACAACATATGAATAGTATGTAAACACTATGTAAACACTATGTAAACAGTCTATGAACAGTATGCAAACAGTCCATGAATAGTATGTGAATAGCATGTGAACAGTATGTGAGACAGTGGGAAATACCCTTTCATGCTCTAACCTAAATAAAGTTACAGAAACCTAAGATGAATACAGGATCGTACACACTGAAAGAATAGCCATATTCTCCACCACAGCCACCAACACTTTCAAATATGGACTTGACCTGTATTTGCATACTGTTTGTATACTATTTAGATACTGTTTCATACTATTCACATACTATTTGTATACTATTTACATATTGTTCATGTACTATTTGCATACTATTTGCATACTATTCATATATATACTATTTGCATACTGTTCATATACTATTTGCATACTATACATGTACTATTCATATACTATTCATGTACTATTCATATACTATTCATGTACTGTTCATATACTATTCATGTACTATTCATATACTATTCATGTACTATTCATGTACTATTCATATACTATTCATATACTATTCATATGACATATGCCCCCTCAAATCACTATTAGCCTCCCAGTAGATGATAGAATCAGTACCGAGTAGGTTGCCCTTACACATACATTCAAGGTGCATGTGCTGTCAGAGTAGAATCAATGGGTAGAATAAAGTATAATCTTACTTCTGATATATATATTTACATTTCCCTTCACATCTGAAACCGAAAATGCAACCAGTTTCAGCACTTTGTATATGCCATATTTTTCAACAAGTAGGTTCACAGATTTAGGTCTCCTGTATTTTAAAGTTTATCAATGGCAAAGATGTGGATTGTACTTTGGTAAGGTATGAAGTATTGTTATGGCCCATGCAGCCAAACAAACCCACATTAAACCCCACAACCACCCGCACTGTTTCCGGGACCTTTCCGATCGACCAAAGCCCGAACAAGATTTCCGGATGTCCGAAATACATTCTGAGGTTCCGCGATTCCGACCCTCCGAAGACCACGAATCCAACCCTCCGAAGACCACGAATCCAACCCTCCGAAGACTCCGAAAATCAAGGTTCCATTACAATTGATAACCGGCGCGCAGGACTATCGTGTACCTCACTCCCTTGTTCTCCCTTATATCGACCCCTTGTACTCCCTTTTCCCCTTGTTTTATGACCGTCAAAGATAGTACAAGGATAGTCACATGTATATAGTCTTCCAGTCGACTAGACTGTTTGCTAGTACGAATATCGATTTAGTCTCCCACTAGTTTCTGATTCATTTCCGGTAAACTCCCACCTCCTTTCCGAAATTAGGGACAGACAATCGAGGAGGGTGCAACACATAAGTTGAAGCCAAGTCCCTTCGACCTCGAATACCTCAGTGACCGGATTGAACCATTCCACGACCTACCCTGAGTTCCCGGTGCCTCTGTCCCCCGTCCATAGTCCGTCCGACTTCTGTCTCGGCCCTCGGCCCCATTACGGACCTTCGCGCTAACCCGGATAGCCCCTTCGGAAGTGCTAGCTAAGCGCCTGACATGCGGACTTAACAAGTATAGTATAAAAGGTTAGGAGTACTAGATGATTTTTACCAGGTGGTATATCCCAAATATCTCTTCTAAGAAGTTTTGATTAATACTTAGTATCACTTCTGCTTCTCTGGTATTGTTCTAAGAGGACATGGGATGTGAGGTGGTAAAAGATAGTAGTATAGGAGGGACATCAGTAGGTGTGTAGCATTTGTAAAGGTGGAGATAGTAATGGATTTTCTAAAGTATTATGATGCTTTTGGTCTACCCATCAGCCTCTACCTGCTGTAAGGTCATCATTATCTGTCTATCTGCCAGCTATCAAATTCTCATTAGTGCCATCCTTATATCTATCTATATCTTCTCACTAGTTTGACCCACAGTTATATGTTTCAATGCATCCAGTTCTTGGTTTTAACTTCAGGATTCAAAAAACTAAATTGGTAAGACTGTCATGTTTCTATCATAGTCATTATCACTGCTCTATTGCAATTTTCAGAAATCTACATCCATCAAGGACCTACTAGGGAAGCTGTACTCCATGGTAGTACTACTGAGTTATGCTATTGTGACTGAGTAGTTCAAAGGAATCTTCACTATTCATATACTGTTCATATATTATTTGTGAACTATGTGTGTACTGTTTCATACATACTGTTTGTATACTATTCACATACTATTTGTGTACTATTTCACATACTATTTGCATACTATTTCACATACTATTTGCATACTATTTCACATACTATTTGCATACTATTTCACATACTATTTGCATACTATTTCACATACTATTCCTGTACTATTCATGTACTATTTATTTATAGTCCATGCCTCAGATTGATCCGACAAGTGGCTCTACAACCTGTCTGCCTAATTCACCACACTTCTAGCAGTGCTGCTGAGGATCCAAACACTTTCTATCCATCTGATCCCATGGCCTTGCATGCTCACAATTCCATGATCTACGACAAGTGTTCCTCGGTTCTTGAATAGTTTCTCCACTTTTCTGAAATTAGGAATGGATGATTGAGGGCACAAAATATAAGTTGAAGCTGTCAGGAGTCGGATACTGACGGACTTCGGTACTGCCGAAAAGGTGTTGTCGAAAGGTCGGGCGGACTATGGCCAAGTCCTGCAGGCCAAGAGTAGTGGCGTTGGCTTCAACGTACTCGTGCGTTGCACCCTACTTGCCGTGCGTGCCACTGTATTTGCAACAGACAGATACTCAGGGGGATGCTGAAGATGCCGGCCTGAGTCAAGGACTTAACAGAAGAGAAGAAGGTAGAAGGGCCTAAGCCTAGTCGATACCCAGAATGAGGAAGTATGTACATGCATGTCCTACTTATATAGGTTAAGAAGCGACATGTGGAATAAGGAATGTAGGACAACAAGGTATGCAGAGCAATGTGGTTGTTGTCTACAATGAACAAAATTAGAACAAGGAATGCAAAGCGGGGATAGAACAATAAAAGACAGTAT
>QLPG01007000.1:0-14099 GCA_003314385.1 Gomphus sp. MG54 | reverse complement strand
GTCTTCCCATAGTCAATGGGATCTTCTCTGTTTGGTCTGCGGGGCCCATAACCTTGATGAGATTATGAGCAAATATAGTAGGATTGAAGAATAACTTCCTCAATAATGAGGATAAAAATACAAATAAAATTGAGAAAAATAAAGAGTTCAAAAGCGCACTGTTTGATACCAAAATCGATTTAATATTACAATATATTGAGGTTGGTCTCTCAGGGGTGAGATGCTAGATTGCACCCAACATCTCTCTCGGCTGGGGCCCCTACCTCCTCATCATTGTGAGCAACCAAGGCATCACGTCCCACTGCCCGAAGATGCAAGCATTGCCGGATCTCCTGCGGCCACGTACTCCGAGCACAAACGACCCGCAGCCCAATGGCGACAAACTCGAATCGTCGCTCAGGCCGTCACTTCTCTCTCGGCTCGGCTGGGGCCCCTACCTCCTCATCCTTATGAGCAACCCAGGCATCACGTACCGCAGTTCCCTGACCCTCAAGCCTCTGGTTCAAATGCTCCCGACAAATCTCGCTCTCGATGGTCACACTCGGACACATCATCATCGACAGGAAACCAGAACTGTGGGTCACCTCGAGTACCTGGGTCTATAAGAAGGTAAACGGGCTACTTTCGGACGAGGAAAGCAGGAAAAAGTTTGATGAACTAGTCGAGCGATCGAACAACGGGACCTTTTTTTGACCCAGAGCTGTCAGGAAGGAGAATAGAATTCAGGGCTCAACCGAAAAGGTCGCAAAAACCCCAGCCACAGCTACTGCAGTCGCAGGAACCCCAGCCACAGGAGGCCCCAGCCACGGCAGCCCCAGCCCCAGCGGCCCCAGCCACAACAGCAAATACCGTCAGGGGAAGCTGATCGGGTAAACGACAGGGCAAATGGCATGGCAAATGGCAAAGCAAAAGGGAAGAGAAAGGCCTGGATAAATCGCAAATAGTCGTTCAGGTTCCTTCTGGCATTTCCTGCTGTGTCTCGGACACTTTTTCTTCTCGTTTTGCTTTTGCTCGTATCATTAGTTCATTTCATTTTCAAGGCCATCTCGTAGCATCTCCCCATCCCTTCGATCATGCATGCGAAATGGACATATTTCCCTCCTCCTTTTTTCTTCTTATTTTTAATTATTCTTCTACATGGGCAGGTTGAGAGGTACCTTCCCCCGGGTTATCTCAATCTGTGGACACAGAATACCTTTTGAGATATCAAGTGAGTACTCCTCTGTGTTTATCTACCCTACACATGACTGATGAGATTTCTCCAAGTTGCGGTCCTCTTGTTGCCGACAAAGAAAATATGGTCATATTCAAGATGGTCCTCAAGCCGCTCCTTAGACAAGAGGCAAAACCGGCTGAACTCGACCACCTGCTCGGTTCCATCCCAGCCTTGGTTTACACCTCTGTGTTGGAGGAGGCGTGCAATACCAGACATTCAGTGAGTGTTCAATGATTTTTTGCCTTCTTGACAGCTTATCAATGCTTCACAGCTACAGTTCTGGCGTCGTAATGGGATTCATTTCCCTCATCGCTGTCGTGGCATATATCAATTGCCTACTCCCCACTCGTCCTGTGGACCCAGCCACCACATCTGACGGCGATGTCGGAGATGTACAATACCAGACATTCGGTGAGTGTCCAACGATTTTTTGCCTTCTTCACAGCTAATCAATGCTTCACAGCTATAGTTCCGTCATCGTTACGGACATCGTTTCCCTCATAGCTGTCGTGGCAAATAACAAACTCACCCACCGGCCACTCTTCCTGTGGACCGAGCCACCCCATCTGACGGAAAAGATGCATCCTCCATCCACGTGGAACATTTTAGCCCTCGATCCTCCACCCTGATCCCACTGGGTGTCTTCGCTTCAGCGCCCTTTATCCGGGCCTATCTACTGCCCCCCTCATTTGTCACCCCCATCTCCCTTCCCATGTTCTCAGTGTTCCCCACATGTCTCCTTTAGTACAGTAAAGTCATTGACATCGCTCATGTAACCTTCGGTGTCAGCATTACTGTCGTCCGCTTGATTGCAGCCTCTGACGGCCAATTCGTCCTCTCTTCTTCAGGTCAACATGGTCAGGATGCTGCTGTTGTAGGACCTTTCCGGCCTGCCTACATTTCCTCTCTCCCTACCTCTTCGGCACCTGCGGCACGGTCGACCTCGCCAAGTCGCATTTTAACCCCGAACCAACTGGAGCTTGCATCACTCGAGAGGCATTTCTCTCGCAAAATGTAATCACACCGGTTAGCGGCTCTGCAGCAGCTGTTGCAGTCACAGGCCCTCTTCATTCTTTTCCTACACTGGCAACCTCGCTTCAACAACTTTTTTGAGGCCACGGTTCATCCCTACATTGAGGAAGAATCAAGTGAGAGGGAAGAGGCAGCGCAACAGCCCGAAGATCCAAACATTCCTGGACCTCCTTGGACCTCATCCGGCCGCATGGATGATGACAAACGAGGGGGGATATGTGAGTGAGTTGGGGATTTCTGACTGGGCGTTGGTTGGGAGTGGTGGTGGTGGTGGTGGTGGTGGTGGGAGAGTTTGAGGAGAAGGCGGATGGGTGGTTAGTGAGGCCAAGGGGAGGGAGAGCGACGAGGGAGCGGTTACGGTTGGGTATTCTGTGTTGGATTCTCTTGTTTTGATTGATTGAAAGTTTTGTGTGAGAGGTGGGATTTTGTGAGGCATGTAACTTGATTGTACCCAATGTATATAATAGATCAATCATGTGAAGTGCTCGAGTCCCATTTGATTCTGGGAGATAATGTGTTTGAGCAGTTTGATATCTCAGTGAGGTTATTATTATTTGACATACCAAAAAAAGTTAAGGAATTAATGTCAATCTAGGGAAGCCGAGTGCAACAAGGATGCGATACTTCCTTTGCGGAGAGGGAGCTGTGGAAAGAATTTGAGAAAGCAAATATGAACTGAGGGGCTACAAATCGGAGAAGCATAATTGACCGAAATATTACAACAAAAGCAAGAAAAAAAACCGGTTTGCATACCATGTTCAGACCTTTTTAAGATCTAGTTTATTTGCTGTCTTTACAAGTATGCCGAATTCGCTTTTGTGTCACCGGGAAGGTAATACAAAAATGCCAGTTCGACATTCTTAACCAGTCAAAAGGAATTTATAGGAGCACGGGTGAATCTTCAAATATCAAATATCTCAAATATTAAACAAGGTACAAATTTTTTTTGATTAATCAAACTATTAATTACACCGGAAACGGGAAAACTCGTCTTTTAATGAGGGGCTTCTTCTGGTAATCATTTATAAGTGTATACCGAATTGGGTTTTGGTGTTATAGTACAAAGACAAACCAGTTTGGAATTTCTGAAAAGACACAGGGGGACTATAGATAGAGAGGTGAATCGTCTCAAATGTCGAATGGCAAATGTCACCCATCAAACGTCAAAATGTCAGCTTGTGTACCCGTGTCTCCTGTAACACGCTCAGAAGCAAGGTAGACATAAACGAAAAAAATAAATTGAAAATACAAAATGGTGAGGTGAACGGGAGATACTGGAAAGAATACTGGGTAGATACCTTTGAACTGCAAGTACTACCGAAGACCGATCACGAGAAAAGAAATCGGCGTTCACCCAGTTTTCTTTCTCCTCCCCCCTGCTTCGGTCCATACCTTTGATTTCCCATAATTATTGTGCGTTTCATTCTATCCTTTTAATAAATTTTTTAAAATTTATGGTCGATAGATCTGCTACTGTATAGTCTATCTCGCTGGCGTGAGAAACTGAAAGCCGGGATGTCTTGATGCATTTGACATTTCGGAATCAGTGCATGAAAACTTCTGGGTCATGCTGGCTTTAACAGGTAAAAAGAAATCTTTTTTTTTTTGTACTACTACAGTATAGTAGACCTCCTTGATACAGGATACCTCCTTGATACAAATTGATTTTCCAAGGTCAATTCTCATTCCAGTAATACAGAATGTTGCACATAGAATCTACAATATATAAGCAACATCTAAGCCAAACCACACAAGGGAGGGAGAAAAATTACATTCAGGAGGAATTTTTTTCATTTAAATTTACTCAATTTTGATAACATACAATCTTAAATCAGTCATTGCTCAAGTTTTCTGAGAGATTTTGTCATAGAGTGTTCACATTAAGGAAGCTATGCATCTCCTATTGCTAATTACAAAAACTCTGAGTGGGATTTGACCTAAATTGACCTGAATCTGACCACAAAGATATTGGGGCTACCAAAGCGTGACACGTGACATTTAATAATACATAAGCGTGTTCCCATCTCTTCTCATCATCAACAATGCATAAACTCTATGTGAAAAAAAGCACAATGCCAAACAGGAGTCTATCGGAGAATGTCAAGAATCAAAAAAGGCACCATGCTAATGAGCAAAGGCTTTCTGATGCAGTTAAAGTGTACAAAGAGGGGCAGGCAGGTTATTCAACAAAGAAATCATTGTAAGAAGTTGCTCATGAATTTGGAGTGGACTTCAATACTCTCAGTAGATGCATCAATGTTAAAGGATCATCAATGCTCAAATTCAATTCTACAAAACAGAGGCTTACAGTTCAAGAGGAAAAAACTCTTGTCACATTTATCACAGTATCAGCCAGTCATGGGTTTCCCCTAACTCACAGACAAATTGAGCAGTCAGCAAATGCAATCCTTGAAACCAAAGAAGGTCCTTCCTTCACCAAAGTTGGAAAGAAGTGGGTCTTTAATTTCCTTGGGCGTCATCATGAGGAGTTACAAACATACTGGAGTAAACCTCTTGACACACAGCGAGCTAAATCATTGAACCCTGGTGCAGTAAAATCATGGTTCGACATTGTAGAGGAATTTGTTGTCAAACTAGGAATATGGCCAGAAGATATCTATGGAATGGATGAAAGTGTCAGGAGCCGGATTCTGACGGACTTCAGTACTGCCGAAGGGTGTTGTCGAAAGGTTGGGCGGACTATGGCCAAGTCCTGCAGGCCAAGAGTAGTGGCATTGGCTTCAATGTACTCGTGCGTTGCGCCCTACTTGCCGTGCGTGCCACTGTATTTGCGACAGACAGATACTCAGGGGGGTGCTGGGGATGCCGGCCTGAGTCGAGGACTTAACAGAAGAGAAGAAGGTAGAAGGGCCTAAGCCTAGTCGATACCCAGAATGAGGAAGTATGTACATGCATATCCTACTTATATAGGTTAAGAAGCGACATGTGGAATAAGGAATGTGGGACAACAAGGTATGCAACACATATGGTCATTGTCCACAACGAGTAAAATTAGAATAAGAGATGTAAGGTGAAAATAGAACAATGAAGGACAGAATAATAGGACGAGCCCTAGCACAATAGGAAGTGCCCGATTGTAAAACAAGGCCATGACCGAAGATAACACAAGGGCAGGAAGTGCTGAGGTGAGGTGGACCGAGGAGTGAGGAGTGGGCGTAGGAATGAGGGATGTGACCGATATGCACGTCCGGCCGAGAACGACTCATTGAATGGTTCGTGCTTGGTTATTAATGGAGTATTTTAGTCGGTACCGCCAAGTTATCGGGTCCTCGGTACGTGTACTTGACAGAAAGTGGGTTTCTAACAGCGTATGGAGGAAAGGAAAGGGTGGTAGGAGCCCAAGGAACAAAGACTCAACATAAGCAAGGAGGCGCAGATCGAGAAAATGTTACAGCAATTATAACTATTTGTGCAGATGGAACAACAACAAAGCCAATGATTATCTATAAAGGACAAAAGATGATGCAAGAATGGAATGATAATAATGTTTCTGAAGCACAGTAAGCTTTTTTTCAAAAAGTCTAGATGCAAACTAAATTCTTCGTTAGTATTGCACATTCTGAAAATGGATGGACAGATGGCAACCTTGCCTTTCAATGGTTAACTATGCTTTTTGACCCAGAAACAAAGGAGAAGGCTGGTGGCTGCAAACGTGTTCTCATCCTGGATGGCCATAGCTCCCATTACACTGCAGCATTTCTAGATTATGCTAGAGAAAACGACATAATAGTGCTTGGATACCCACCTCATTGCACTCATGCTCTGCAGGGTCTCGATGTTGTTTGCTTTGGAAAGATGAAGGAAACCTGGAAACGAGTCATAACCAACTTTGAGGAGGAAAATCAAAGACCAGTATGCAAAAACGACTTCACTCACCTTTTTGGAATGGCATATAACCAGGCCTTTGATGAAGAAACCGTCAAAGTAGCATTTTGTGTCACTGGCATATACCCATTTAATTGTGATGCAATTTCTCCTACCCAAATGAAACCAAGCATGGCTAAATCAACTAAAGGAGAGTTTCCCCTTCCCCAATCAAGTCCTGTCCGAGTTATTGTTGGGGCCTTTGACCTAAACCCATCAGAAAGCCACCTGGTTGCATCTACATCAACATCCAGTCCAAGCCATATTACAATAGACCACTCACCGACATCATCTTTACTGAAACGTGCACAAGATTGGCAAATAGACCCTGCCCTGTACACACCTTCAAAGAGAATGCGCTCATTATACAAGGGACTTGCCTCTACATCATCTGGTTCATTCCTTGTTTCAGATGAACCCATCACCTCCTCAACACCAGTAATTGCACCTGTACTTGCTTGCCCACCATCATCCCTTCCTCAGCCAAACTGGGATCTTGCCAAAGCAAACCCTGTCAAAAAGTGGCACAGTCATGAATTACTGGAACTCAAAATCATTGAATTATAAGAAACTGTCAAACATGCCCAGCTTCAAGTCAAAGTCCGAGACATGCAAATTGAGGAGGAGCAGGCACAGCTGGTCCTACAGAATCTCCATCTACGCAAGCTAACAAGTGCCCTCAATAAATGTGAAAACAAGAAAAAATATAACTACTCACTGCTTTTTGATGGAAAAGCTCAAGTCTTGTCTTCAAATGCTTTCAGGCAAAAGATAGCAGAGCAGAGCAAGCGGAGGGAGGGAGAGGCCAGAGAAAGGGCTAAAAAGGCTGATGAAAGAGCAGCCAGAAAGGATGCACTGGTGGCTTTAGAAGATCAGTGGGCGGTGATAAAAGCAAACCATGAGAAGAATCTTGCCATTTGGGAAGAAGAGTGTCAACATTTGGCAACAGATGGTGTTCCAAAGAGATCATGGCCAAAAAAACCCACAAGAGGTCGCAAACCAAAGCTCCCCCCACAATTGAATGAAGATGAAAATGAGGAAAATGAAGAATGAGATGAAGAAATGGATGACTAGTGACAACGGGCCGCTAATTCCACATGTGGAGAATTAGGTGTCACACTTGTATCAAGGACCTATCCGCATGACATTTTGACCTGTTGCACAAAAAAATTTATTCTGCCGCAACAACAGGTTTTTTTCCCCTATAATATAGGGCAAAAATGTTCTCAAGACACTTCTCAGATGTTATATAATTTTTTCAAGATTTAATCTACAAAATTCTAAGCTAAAATTGAGCTTAACTGAAATCTGTATCAAGGAGGTCTACTATACTGTACTGGAATTGAAATATGTACCAGTATATAATATGTATGTAAATTAGTAGTTCAGTCCTCAGAATATCAACTTAGAATTCAACCAAGGTGAACCCCACTCCACTCTCAAACCTCTATCTGAAGTTAGGGATATGACAAGATCTGGAGGGTGCAGCACATAAGCTGAAGCCAAGCCCTTCCCTGAACCTCTGTGGAGTTATAGCCTTGCCAAGATATAACTTGAAAACCTTGATGCTCACATTCTTAACACATTATGACTGAAGTTTCCATATGTTGTCTCCATGTCTTATTCTTTTTGCATACATTTCTTGCATTACCCTGTTGCATGTCAAGGTCTTTTATCCCCATTTCTTTGACTATAAATGTAGTGTATCTGATGTATGTATTTCTTTGTTCTGAATCTCAACAGCAATAGTGTGTAAGTGTGTAAACTTCTTATTCTCTTCTTCTAAGTCCACACTTGGACTGACACTCTTGCCACTCTCCCGAGTACCTCTCCCAAAATCTAGTGGCCTTACAGAAGAAGGGCACAATGCACAAGTATTTTGAACTCAGCCACATCCGTTCAGCTTGTTGGACTGGGCCGATACCCTGCCAGCATCGTGTTCTCAGCACGATTGCACTAGTGCTCAGTTCATGCAGTCTCGGCACCTTGGTGCTTTACAGGTAGGTAGTCTATCAGCTAAATACTTGACTTGCATCATGAGCAATATGGCTAAGTATTTCAGCCCTCTGTATCCTGAAATAGGTAAATTGGTCACATTTTTAGATTGTAAAAACAATGATCAGGTCCCATGCATGCTTGACAGAGAAATTTTTGAATGAGGTTCTCGTTTTGTTTGTATTTCAATATTATAATTTTTACAAATTACGTTGAGAGGAAGTTGCAGGAGTAAGATCTACAATAATAACAAGCCCGGACCGATATCCAAAGCATGCTTTGGAGGTAGAGAACGCATATGTACAGAAGCCGCGAAATTCTGGGGGAAACGAACAAGGCTCAAGTGGAGGGTCGGGAATAATCCAATCCTTATCCCAAGATAGAGACACCTGATGCTCCTTTGAAGGCACAAGTTGAAATGTACCTGGGAAGATATGGGTGACTCGGCTTTCGTCTGGTAATGTGACGGAAGTGAATGTTGAAAATTCAGTCAATTGTTCACCAGTGATGATGTTCCAGATACGAATTTTCTTGTTGAATGAGCTAGAGACGACATGCGTTCCATCAGGAGATATGGCAACGGATGTCACCGTGGAATGTGCCCTAAGTACATGTTCTGCTATCCCCGTAGTGGCACTCCATATCCGAACCGAATGGTCGAGCGAGCCAGACACAACATGTGCAGCATCGGCAGAGACACAGTTCACTTTACCCAAATGTCCCCTGAGTATGTGCTTAATCTTGCCTGTCATGGTACTCCAAATGCGGACAGATTTGTCGACTGAACCCGATACCACACGTTTGCCGTCACGTGAAAACGCAACACAGTTCACTTGGCAGGAATGACCATTCATTTTCCACGTTAACTTTCCGGTAGCCACATTCCAGATCCGCACTGAATTGTCGAGCGAGCCAGAGGCGATTTGTTTCCCATCAGGAGAGAAGGACACGCTGAACACCGATAGAGATTGTCCCTCCAGCACACGCTCTATCTCCCCCGTGTTGGCATTCCATATCTGGATCGAGCCGTCCACTGACCCAGACACAACCCGCGTTCCGTCAGATGAGAATCTCACTGACACCACCGAACTTTTCCCCTGAACAACACGCGAAACACTGTGTCTCTGTGTGCCTGATTCAGTCTCCGATTCTCCGGTGGATGAGATTGTCAATGAAATCATTGAACTCTCCCTCTGAACCACACGCGCACTGGGTTTCTGTGTGCCTGGTTCAGATTCCGATTCTCTGGTAGTCAGATTCCAAATCCGGACCGAACTATCTTTGGCGCCAGAGACGATGCGTGTTCTGTCACGCGAGAATGCAACAGACATCACACAACCTGCATGTCCCTTCAGCACATGCTCTCTCTCTTCCGTCCTCGCATGCCAGATCTGGATCGAGCAGTCGAGCAAACCAGCCACAATTCGGGTCCCTTCAGGCGAGAAGGAAACGGAAAACACCTGACTCGAAAGATCCAGTCTATGCTCTGCCGCCCCGCTAGTAGCATTCCAGATACGGACTGAGCAGTCATATGAACCGGACACCACGCGTGACCCGTCCAGTGAGAAAGCGACAGACATCACCCCACGTGAATGCCCCTCCAGTACGTGCTCAGTTTCTCCCCTCGCTGCATCCCAGATACGCACTGCCATATCTTCTGACCCAGACACGACACGTGTACCATCATGTGAGAAAGCCACAGACCACACCCAAGATGAATGCCCCTCCAGCTTCCGTTCTGTCTTCCTGCTACTCACACTCCAGATCTTGATGGACTTCCAAAAGCCAGACACGGTACGCGTCCCATCAGGAGAGAAAGCCACAGATCTAACGGCACTCGAATGATTGCCATATATGCCAACCATCTCTCCCGTAATTACGTCCCAGATACGTATCGATGCATCTAGCGAACCAGATACAATATGTGTGTTGTCAGGCGAGAACGCAACACACGACACCTTATCCAAATGCCCCTCCAGCATGCGGTCCATCTCGCCAGTCGCTGCATTCCAAATACGGACCGACCTGTCATCTGACCCAGACACAACTCGAGTACCGTCATTAGAGAACATGACAGAGTTTACACCTTTGCGGTGTCGCATGACATGCTCTGAAGCCAGCTCCCATGCATCTGCAAGGCCAACTAGGACTTGAGCTTGAGGTACGCTACAGAAGGATGTCGCATACTTCTGCCGTAGTAGGGACCGTTTAGGAATCCAGATGAAGCCCGAGCGATATGCATTGAGGCAGTGACGGCTGATGGCCTCAAATCCCATCTGGAGACATCGACGAGCGTCATCAAACAGCAACGGATACTCATTGTATGTCATTGGGTATGTCTGTCAAAGTGCTCAGCTGGTACTCTTCTTCACATGGTGCACTCACCAAAGTGGCTTCTTTGGCATTCCGAAGAGACTTGACACCCGACTCCAGCTCGCCAATTGCACTCAAGCACTCGAACCAGTGCAATAGATGCTTATCGGCGAATTCAGAGAGACAATCAAGTATCGTCGATGGGTCTCGAGGAGACAACATTTCTAAAAGATGAAATGCCCAATGCACGCAGGAGTATTGGAGGGCCGTCGAAATTATGTCCGGACCTTTGATTCCATGGGGGAATGTTCCAATTCCATCCTCAACCAAATCACAGATGTTACGTCGAAGAGAGTTGTTCAAGAATTGCAGGCACTTGATGGTGAGCATTTCGTGACCTCTTGAGTAGTCTACACTGTGTGCTTCGCAGCGGGTTGGATCCAAGATGAATTCACGAAACGAAGCGTGAAAAATGTTGAGGGGGTCATGGTCGGTAGATGGAATATGAATAACAGAACTAAATGGAGATAGTGCATCCCTAACCTCCTCGTTGTCCAACAAGGAGGCAATGCCAGTCACGGAGAGCGGATATTGGAGCAGGACCACAGCGACAAGTACCTCGTGCCTCGCGGACTTTTCCACCTCGTTGAGATCATACTGGAATGCCTCTTTCATAATCAAATTGTAGAAACCGTCCAGGGATGGAAGAGGGAGCGCAGAACGTGTGATCTGGGTTAGCCGCGTTCTAGCACTCGCACCATTCTGGCCGATATATCGGATTGCAGTCGCAGCAAATATGAATAACCCATTTGACTTTTCAAGAAGATTCTCGATCTCGGGTTCAGTTGGCCAAACATAGCCAGGCTGGGAGTATCTGCGAGTTTTCGCGATCTCAGACAGTGAAGATATAAGATACCTCCGAATATCTCGTTGTACATCACGTTTAACCACCTCATAAAGAGTGAATTCTTTGGCCCGGCATGCAACATGACAATGAAAAGCAGCCACGATCCAGTCCTCTGGTCGACTTGTGAGGAAGAACTTGAGGGGAATGTCCGCATCAACATTAAGGATGGTTTTGATCAAGGATCTGACTGTCCGTTGCTCCGTGGTGGAACATTCATCGATACCGTCGATCACGATAACGTAGCTACTGTCTTTTTCCTTCTTAATGGCGCGCTTCACGGGATTGATGATCAGAGAGTTGAACTGGTCATGCACAGAGTTGAGATTGGCCGCATCGGGGTTTCTCGCAAGAACCTCGCATATCGCTGATCGGATATTAGAGTTATATCGAGCAAGCATGCAGGCGATCGTAGGGATAATGCTGGATGCCTCCTTCAAGGAAGAGCGAGAGCAGAAGAAGCTCGCTCCAAGCTTCTCCTGCACTTCAAGACGTTGGCACAAGGTGTGAGCGATGGTGGTCTTGCCCGTTCCTAGGAACCCATTGAGCCAGCAGACAGGTGGAGCGGAAGGATCGTTTGCCCAAGTCTCGATATCCGCCAAGATCTGCACCCGGGTGTCCTTCAAGCATCCGTGGGGTTCGTCGCCTTCAGCGCCATAGCGGGTATCATAAGAGGCGCGCTCTGCAGGTTTGAGCAGCGCCAAAGGATCGTGCTGAGGGTCTAAAAGATGTGAGGAGGAAGATGAAGGCCGAAGGTATGGATCACCACACGTACTGTTGATAACCGATATGTTCACGCCTTCATTTGCATCTGCAATGGAATGTGTATGTTCAGTGTTCAGTCGGCGAAGTCCGGCTTATGGCTCAACAAGCACACTTACGTATGTTGACACGCCTCCAGTCAAGGGTTATGCCCCTGGACAATAGACCATTAGAATGAGAACTTCGTAATTTATTTTTACTTTGAAGCTGCCCCATGTGTTGGTAGGAGGAACAATGGGTCGCAACCAGAGGCCTGTGTGTGAGAGTGCTGGTCAGGTCCGCAGGTAGAGGCGATGTCAGCGCGAGAACACCAGAAACTAGTGTGCTAGCGAATAGAAAAATGTTGATTATGTGCTTACCACATTTTCTGTGAGCTTTTAAATGCCTTCTTTCTGTTCTTCCGATTTGGCTTCCATTCTTAGGGTGGCCTATTTTATATAATTTGCAGAGCCTTATAATAATATATTCCGTTTGAATTGCATTTAGTGCACACCCAAGTTCACAAAATAAAATCATGTGTTGTTCTGAGCAGCAAGTAACGTTCCGTTTCTGAGGCGTTTCTGAGGCGTGCTAATGGCACCAGATGTTACGTTACTGTGTTATCGCTGTGGTAATCGTTGCCCACATGAGAGTACGACAATGCATGAATAATGTCACCTCAAAGAATCGGGAATATCGGTTGAACAGAAAGAGCTCTGTAGTATCATGGACACTTACTTGGCAGAGAAGAGACATGTCCTTCTAGCGTACAGGCTAAACAATGGAACAGGCTCTTATTGCAACTAATTGTTGGAGCACTGTAAGAAGAGTATATTATTGGTGGACAATTCTGAGATTCAAGACTGTCAAAGAATCAGCAGAGTCATTGGAGAACAGATGGTGAATGCTCTGTCATGAAATGATAATGTAGACACACATACCTGGAAAACAGATGGTGCATGCTCTGTTAAAGAGAGGATTCCCACGGTCTCCAGGGATTAAGGGCACATTTGATTGCATTATACAGTACGGGACAAGCAAACTCAACCAAAAATTTCGACCCAATTTTCTGGCGAAATCCGCTCATTGAAATCGATAGTAGACCATTATATGAAGTATCTAACATCAAAATAAAGTCAATCTAATGAGCCATTTTTTTTCTAAAATAATTTTTATTTTGGACATGTCAAAATTTTGGCCACACCGCAAAAAAAAACCGAAAAATATTGAAAAAATGTGCAATCAATAGCTATGATTGAGTAGTGTATGATTCTGGTAAAAGTGTGAAACAAAAAAATAAAATTAAAAATTGAAAAATTAAAAACAATAAAAAAAAACTATATACCATATTCATAAACAAATAAATACAAATACGGAACAATCATTACCCGGCCTTGACACGCTGCATAATGCCTGCTGGCCGCTGTCCAAAATGCAAAAGAAACATTACTGGACTGTAAAATCAGAATAAGGATCAGGTTACTGAAGCAGATGAACATATGGAGCATCCAACAACACCTACAGATTATGAATCTGACAGGGAATTGCCAACTTCTGTGAACATTTTTTACAACTGTGCCATGGGTGGAATGAATTTTGGTTTAGAGGGAGAGGAGACTGAGAGTGAAGGAGCCTCTGAAGCATACAGTTATGAATATGAGGACTCAGAAGAGGATCCAGATTCAGAATGGGATAAGGATGATCTTCAAGAAAGGCTCTTTGATTTTGCTGTCAACCAGGGAGATGACTTAAAGGATGAAGATTGGGTGCCACCTTAGTTGAGAAAAAAAAAGCAGTAAGAAGGCAATGGTATGTTCACATTGAATCCTGATTGTAAATTAAAAATTTACAATAAATTGTCAGGTCAACCAAAAAAGTACAAGAAGGGCCCAGATGTCATGAGCAAGTCCAGTTGCACACAATGTCAATATAAGAAAGCAACTGCAAATCAGAAATGTTGGAGTTTGGGCTGCGGGAGGCGATACGTCACATGTCACATAAGGTCACTGAAGC
>QLPG01006994.1:0-16051 GCA_003314385.1 Gomphus sp. MG54 | reverse complement strand
CGGGCAGACAACTGCTTCTTCCACACCGACACCGTGGAGTATCTCGGATACATTCTCTCTCCGAAGGGCCTGACCATGGCCGACAACAAAGTCAAAGTCATCCAGGAATGGCCCGAACCCCAAAAAATCAAAGACATTCAGTCTTTCCTTGGATTTGCCAACTTTTACCAACACTTCATCTTCAACTACTCCGACATCACAGTGCCGCTAACTTGTCTGACACGAAAAGATACCCCGTGGAATTTTACTGAGAATTGCAGAACATCGTTCAAAATGCTCAAGAAGGCATTCACTACGGCACCGATCCTTCAACAGTGGATCCCCGGATCTCAACTCATTGTCAAGTCCAATGCCTCAGACTACGCCCTCGCAGCAATCCTGTCCACCATATCACCAACAGACAATGACATCCACCCAATAGCCTTCCACTCCTGAACCTTCACCCCTCCAGAACTGAACTATGACGTACACGACAAGGAACTACTAGCCATCTTCGAAGCCTTCAAAACCTGGAGACACTACCTAGAAGGTGCAGCAGATCCAATCGACGTCGTCACCGACCACAAGAATTTAGAATATTTTTCAACAACCAAGTTACTCACCCGTCGGCAGGTCCAATGGTCTGAATATCTCTCCCAGTTCAACATGGTAATCCACTTCCAACCTGGTTGCCTCAGCGCTAAGCCCGACGCACTGACTAGATGATGGGAAGTCTACCCTAAAGAGGGAGGAAGCGACTACGCCAAGATCAATCTGCACAACCTCCGACCAGTCTTTACAACGGAACAACTTGTATTGTCACTCCGAGCCACCTCCCTGTACACTCCAGTAATGCGAGCTGCAATGATCATGGACGTAGAACAACTCCATAAAGACATCCGAACCTCACTCTGAGAAGACCCCACAGCCTCGTCCCGAATGGACAACCCCACCGATCGATGGACCATCTCCGAGGATGGACTTCTCCTCCTCGATAAAAGAATCTACATCCCCGATCATGGAAACCTCCGACTCCGAGTTCTACAGGACAAACACGACCACCCAATCTCAGGACATTTCAGCCAGAATCAGACATTAGAACTCATCCGAAGAGACTACATCTGGCCCAAACTCCGAGATTCCGTTAAGTCCTACATTAAATCTTGCACCACTTGTATGAGGTCTAAGCCACAGAGACACCGCCCTTATGGGCTACTCAAGCAATTACCGATCCCTGAACGACCTTGGAACTCTATCTCCATGGACTTCATAGAGAAACTGCCCACTTCGGACGGCTACGACACTATCCTCGTCATCGTAGACCGCCTAACAAAGCAGTTCCTCTTCATCCCTACCATCGACACAATCACCGCCCCAACCCTTGCCAGACTCTTCGTCCTACATGTATTCTCAAAGCATGGAGTACCTTCACACATCACCTCGGACCGAGGGTCCGAGTTCGTCTCCTCGTTCTTCCGATCCCTCGGCAAAGCCTTCGACATGAAGCTTCACTTCACATCAGGTTATCACCCCAAAGGGGATGGACAAACTGAACACATGAATCAAACCCTCGAACAGTATCTCCGAGTATATTGCAACTACCAGCAAAACAACTGGTCTGAACTATTACCTATCACCGAATTCGCGTATAACAATGCCCCCAACGCAACGACGGGAATCTCCCCCTTCTATGCCAACAAGGGCTACCATCCGAACATCACTTTCCACCCCGAACGTGACCTTGCTTCCTCTCAGGCACACGACTTTGTAGTCGACTTGGACGACCTGCACCAACAACTCCGAAAGACTATATCCGAAGCTCAGATCCGATACTCAGCCTCTGCAGATCGTCGCTGAGTGGTTCCCCCGGACTTCAAGATTGGAGACAAAGTCTTCGTTAAGTCCGAGAACATCCGAACTACGAGACCTTCTAAGAAACTAGCAGAGAAATTTCTAGGTCCTTTCGAAATCATTGCACAAGTAGGAACTGTCTCATTCACCCTGCAACTCCCCAAAAGCATGAGAGCCATACACCCCATCTTCCACGTCTCTATGCTTGAACCTTCAACTCCGAACACCTTCTCCAAACACATAATTCCACCTCAACCCCCAGTCGTCATCGATGGGGAACCCGAATACAAAATCTCCAAGATCCTTGACTCCAAGATCGACGGAAGAAGAACAAGATGCCCCCTGCAATACTCAGTCAAGTGGTCCGGATACGAAGGCACCGCGGATGAAACATCCTGGCTGCCAGCCAACGAGCTTGGCCACACCTCCAAAGTAGTCTCCGACTTCCACCGAGCCTACCCCGACAAACCAGGTCCTTCGGTGATGTCATAGACTCCATCCCCTCAGACCGACAGTTCACTTCCTCTGACTTAGACGTTTTCACTCGATTTCAAGATTCCAAAAAAAAATTTTCAACAAAAATATACAACTTCTACTCCGGAGACCCAGGTGCATCCTCCTGGTCCGACCCATTGTCCCCTGAATCCCCGTCATCTTCTTTCTCCCTCTCCTTACCCTTCCCCTTATCCTCCTCCTTTTCCTTCCCCTTACCCTTCGGAGGTCCAGGCCAGTTCTCCCTCGGACTACTCCCCCACCACTCATCCGTCTTCTGCGACCAATTGAACCACCGAGCCTGCTCAAGAATGTGGAGGTCATTCATGTGCACTAGGGCCTCAGCGATCCTCTGGTTTTCCTCCTGGATGCCTCGCACATCCCACCTCAACCCCCGCAACTCTTCAACCACCTCCCTCAACTCAACCCCGGAGGTGCTTGGACCCCGAGACGGCCCCTCAATCACCACCTCCACCTTCTGCCTCTTCGGCTTCGGACCCGCACCATCCTCCGAAGGTACCCTTCCTCTCTTCCCCTTAACACCCTTCTCCTCCTCCCCACCACCCGTCTCCTTGCACTTCACCTTCCAGTGAGCACAGACAAAACAAGAGGACCCCTTCCCCGAAGAGGGCCATATGCAGGGATCCCCCCGACTAGCACAATGAGTGCAGGTTCGACTGGGCTCCATCCTCCAGCCCTCAGACGCTCCCTCGGATGGCTGATGATAAAGTCCGGGGCGCAAACTCATCAGCAATCTCCGCGACGACTCGAACGGTCCGAGACCCACCTCGGCACCGTCCAATCTCGCAGCCCTCATCTGATCATTCTCATGGGCCTTCTGAGTCCGAGCGATCAGGAGAGCCTCCCTTTTTTCAAGGATGTTTAGCTTCTCCTTCTCCCGCTCGGTCAAGCCCGAACTTCCCTCTTGCATGTCCAAAGATGGCCCCCAATTTCCAACCCCCGAGGACCCCCCTTGCTGGGACATGTCCTCCACTATGGTCGAAAGCTCCGAAATCGTTTCGGAACTCTTCACGTTCTTCTTCTGAGGGATTCTTCTCGGAAACTTCGGGGTGCCCTGGAGACCCCCAGCTCCTCCCTCCTTCTGGAGGTTCCTCTTCTCCTCCTCTCGGAGTCTCTCCATCTCCTTAGCTTCCTTTTCGGCCTTTTGGGCCTCCCTTTTAGCTTCCTCCTCGGCCTCTTTTTCGGCCTTCTTCTTTGCCTCCTCCTCAGCCTTAAGTTTGGCCTCTACCTCCACCTTACATTTGGCTTCCTCCTCCGCCTTACGTTTGGCCTCCTCCGCCTTACGTTTGGCCTCCTCCGCCTTACATTTGGCCTCCTCCGCCTTACGTTTGGCCTCCTCCGCTTTTTGTTTGGCCTCCTCCTCGGCCTTCCGTTGCTTTTTGGCCTCCTCCTTGGCCTTGCTTTTTTGTCTGCTTGGACCTTTTCGAGCTTATCCGATGCCTCTCGCATCGTCCTCTCAAGGATGGCCTCGTCGTCTGGGATGGGGGATGGCGAAGGCATAGTTGAGTTGCTATGAAAAACAGTCCCCCCGTTATATACCTTATCGCAATGCCTAATCACCTAATCTTTCCACGGTTACTTCCATCACCGTTAGGTGCCAGGACCTCGAGGCTCGGTCCTAACAGGGGGGCACTGTTATATCCGCGATATAACTCCGACATCCCGGACATCCGATATAGGGTGCTACGAAAGAACCCTACTCCGAACCAAGTCCAAACCTACATTCCCACCTCCAAGTCCGACCAGCATCGTTAGCCTCAGACTTCGGACATCTTCCTTTTTCGTCGAACAATAAGTCTTATTGTAACACCAATGTATATTTCTCTTGTACTCCGTTTTCATTCATCTTTGTCAGGAGTCGGATACTAGCCGACTTCGGTACTGCCGAGGGGTGTTGTCGAAAGGTCAGGCGGACTATGGCCAAGTCCTGCAGGCCAAGAGTAGTGGCATTGGCTTCAACGTACTCGTGCATTGTGCCCTACTTGCCGTGCATGCCACCATATTTGCAACAGACAGATACTCAGGGGGATGCTGAAGATGCCAGCCCGAGTTGAGGACTTAACAGAAGAGAAGAAGGTAGAAGGGCCTAAGCCTAGTCGATACCCAGAATGAAGGAGTATGTACATGCATGTCCTACTTATATAGGTTAAGAAGCGACATGTGGAATAAGGAATGTGGGACAACAAGGTATGCAGAGCATGTGGTTATTGTCCACAACGAGTAAAATTAGAATAAGAAATGTAAGGTGGAAGTAAAACAATGAAAGACCGAATAATAGGACGTGCCCTAGCACAATAGGAAATGCCCGATTGTAAAACAAGGCCTTAACCGAAGATAACACAAGGGCAGGAAGTCCCGAGGTAAGGCGGTCCGAGGAGTGAGGAGTATGCGTAGGAATGAGGGGTGTGACCGATATGCACGTCTGGCCGAGAACAACTCATTGAATGGTTTGTACTTGGTTACTAATGGAGTGTTTTAGTCGGTACTGCCGAGTTATCGGATCCTCGGTACATGTACTTGACAATCTTATTGTTCTCTTGATCATTCCTAATTAGTTACAATAAGGACCGTATGTATAAATACCTCCAGACTTCTGTACTATACCTTAGTTCAAATATTGACTTGTATTCCCACTCACTCTTGAACTCCGAAGACTTATCTTCTCCGAACCTCCGAAATAAAGGACTGACGATCAAGGAGGGTGCAACATTAAAGTTGAAGCCAAGTCCTTACGACTCCAAACACAAGACTCGGACCGACTTATGTCAGCTCGGACCTGACGCGAACTTGGATGCTAACACCCGGATCCATATTAACAACCTCCTGTCTTGCCTTACCCTTCCTTTGACCACTCTTTCTTGCTGAGGTTCTCCAAGAATCCTGACCTCCCCATACCATGCTGCAAACCAATACCTCATAAGGAATACCAAACACAGGGCCTGAGGTCTGAGATTCCCCCTTCTATCTTACAAAGACATGTGCTATCATTTTTCTTACAGCATGAATATAACTCTTTGGACCATCTTGCCAGAGTCCACTTGACTTTGCAGGATTTATCTGGCAACATCTTTCGATAAAGGACCGCATTCAACATGCCTTAATCCATATAGTAGATGATCTGAATCCTGATGTAAAAACCACTCCCTGGCAAACTTTCAACCCATGGAGTATGTTTCTCATGATGGCTGTGCATGTGTTCAATCACCATTGAGAGCATGGGATTGACTGTAATGAAAACCATACTTGATTCAATAGAGCCTTTGATATGTGCCCCATCCAAGTTATGAGTAGTGGGGGCAATTTGATAGGCTTTATGGTTGGACACATTGGCCATCATTGATGAAGACCATCAGCCATCATGACCCCCTCTTTTATACAACTTCATCGAACATAAGCTTAGATTCTGAACCCAGGAAATTCACTACTGTGTCCTCATGGGCCTCAACCATGAGGAAGAGATACTGTCGTAACCCCACCGAAGTCATTTCCTTTCACCTAAAAGACACAAGTATTTCCTTTACAAGCAGGGCCACATGTCACATGGGCAAAACCTTGTGCCTGAGGAAACTGTATGATTCACAACCCTTACCCAGTCCACAGCCTCCAATCGGAAAGCCTAACCTCTGACCGGACATCATACTATTTTTCACCAGTCAAGAACTTCTCCCGACCTTCATTGATACAAGGACAGGAGGTTCCAAGGTAAGGCGGATCGAGGAATAAGGAGTGGATGGGGTAGGATTAATGGTTGGTAATTGAGGAAGAGTGGACATATGATGGGAACGGGGAATGGGGAGGGTAGTGACTGGTGCGGGTATTGAAAACCCACGCAGGTAGCGGGTACAGGTAGCGCGGGTAAGGGTCAGGGTCAGGATTTCCAACCCGGCCCAAACCCCTACCCGTTCATGGGTACACTTATATAAGCGAGGTTCAGCGCTAACCTCACTTATATAAGCGAGGTTCAGCACTAACCTCACTTATATAAGCGAGGTTCAGTGCTAACCTCGCTTATATAATCGAAATTCGGCACTAACTTCACTTATATAAATTATATAAATTATATCTAAGCCCACCTGCATCCCAGTTATGTGACTGTACTCAAAATCAATATAATTTTGTATTTTAAAAATTCAAAATCTATTTAATATGTTTGGTGGCTGATGTAATTGAGGTTCAGCGCCAACCTCACTTACATCAGCTTGGTGTCAGTCACCCTGCCCACTGCGCGACGCTACCAACCTTTGACGGATGGACACTACCACATACCCAACGTCGGCCAAGTGGACCGGATGCTACCACATGATCCATCCCCAAAGTACCACTTCTCTCTCTAACAGGTAGGAAATGATGCCCTGGTGGCTGCCAAATGAGGCCACCTGCTCCTGCAGTGCAGTGCCATACTCTTCTCCCTGTACGTTGACATCTGCTGCTTTGTCGATCAAAAGCTGAATGATTGTCTGATGACCTTCTATTGCAGCCGTGTGCACCTCTCTCTAGTAGATAGCAAATGATCCCCTGGTGGCTGCCAAATGAGGCCACCTGTAGAGCGGTGCCGAAAGATCATCTCATGACCTTGTGACGCCACCGCTAGCAGTGTACTCCCGTAGTATCCTGCAACCACATTGATATCCGCTCCTCTCTCTAGCAGGTAGCAAACGATTCCCTGGTGGCCGCCAAATGAAGCCGCTTGCAACGCAGTGCCATACCTTCCTCCTTGCACATTCACATTCGCTGCTTGGTTGATCAATAGCCGAATGATCGTCTCATGACCTGAAAATGCCGCCGCTTGCAGTGCACTCCCGTATTCTCCTACCACCACATTCATATGCGCTCCTCTCTCTAGCAGGTAGCGAACGATTCCCAGGTGGCCAAAAAAAGAGGCTGCTTGCAACGTGGCATGATCGTCTCATGACCTGAAAACACTGCCGCTTGCAGTGCACTCCCGTATTCTCCTACCACCACATTCATATCTGCTCCTCTCTCTAGCAGGTAGCAAACAATTCCCAGGTGGCCAAAAAAAGAGGCCGCTTGCAATGCGGCACGATCGTCTTGTGACCTGAAAACACCACCGCTTGCAGTGCACTCCCGTATTCTCCTACCACCACATTCATATCCACTCCTCTCTCTAGCAGGTAGCAAATGATTCCCGGGTGGCCAAAAAAAGAGGCCACTTGCAACACGGCACGATCATCTTGTAACCTGAAAATGCCACCGCTTGCAGTGCACTCCCATATTCTCCTACCACCACATTCATATCCACTCCTCTCTCTAGCAGGTAGCGAACGATTCCCAGGTGGCCAAAAAAAGAGGCCTCTGTCTTTGCTCCCACCGCCCGGGGCATTGATCACCTTTCACTTTCTCAGTACACATTCATATCTCATGTGTTCCACTCGCCTCACCCCTTTCATTCATGGCAGCCGGTCTTGGTGATTGCATGCCGGTAATGATTGGTGGCAGAAGCATCAGTGACGTGTTTGATAGCAGAGAACGGGGAGCTGCCATGTCCGTCTACTCCATGGGACCACTGCTAGGTCCTGTGCTAGGTCCTATCGCTGGTAAGTTCTCCCAGGCACATTCTACCCATGGGCATATAATCATGTTTTGTAAAGGTGGATTTGTCGTACAGACCATTGGTGTTAAATGGGTGTTATGTGCATGTTGCTGGCTTGGCCAATCCTGACCCTGACTGAAATTGGGGTTGCTGGTAGCCCTATCCTGCCTCCTGGGAAGCCCAGGTACACTTGCCTCTGTGTGTATGTCATCTATACCTAAGGCAGATGTGTATCTGGGTACACCTGAGGTAAGATGCTGTTTACATTGGGGTTGCTGGTAGCCCTATCCTGCCTCTTGGGAAGCCCAGGTGCACTTGCCTCTGTGTGTATGTCGTCTATACCTAAGGCAGATGTGTACCTGGGTGCACCTGAGGTAGGATTTCTGTGTCATGTCATCCAGATGAGTTGCTATCTCCTGCTGCTGCCATGGAGTATGTCTTCAAAGTCAGTGGGATGGAGCCACGAACACTTAGGGAACGGCACGGGTCACCCATGGGTCAAATGTAGGTGACCCGCACCTGACCCATGGGAAACCCAAACCCGTCAACCCATGGGTTTTTTCCCATGGGTCAATGGGTGTCGGGTGTGCACTGCACCCGCACGTGCTGACGCAAACGCGCCATACGCACATGCGACATATGACATGAATGCACCATATGCACATGTGACGTACGACACAAATGCGCCGTATGCATACAGGACGTGCGACACAAACGCACCATATGCACACGTGACATGCAACACAAATGCGCCATATGCGCACGCGACGTATGACATGAACATGCTGTACATGCACACAACATACGACATGAACGTGCCATATGCGCACGCGACATACGACACAAACACGCCGTATGTGTGCATGTCATACGCATGTGCATATGGCATGTTGGTATCGGCGTGTGTGTGGACGGCACGTTGGCATCAGCGCGTTGGTATCGGCGCATTGGTATCGGCATGTTGGTATCAGTGCGTTGGTGTCGGCGTGTTGGTATTGGCACATGCACGTATGGCCTGTTGGTGTCGGCACATGCATATGGTGCGGTCATGTCATATGCGTGCATGTGCATGCGTACATAGTTGAGGGGGCGGGTTGGGCCGGGTCACAGGTGCTCTCGGCTTGACCCACACCCAAACCCAGGGGCACCCAACCCAGTGACCCGTGCAGGTTAGCCTAACCCATGCTATTCCCTATGAACACTTGCAGAGGCATTGAAGCATCCTGATGGTTAGCTTTACCTTGATGCTGCTATGGAGGAGATTCAGGCGTTGGTGACAAATGGGACTTGGGAACTGGTCAAGCTCCCTGCTGGTCATAAAGCTGTTGGCTCTCATTGGGTTTTCAAGGTCAAATGTCATCCTGATGGTTCCATTGAGCATTACAAGGCTTGTCTTGTGGCCAAGGGATACAGTCAGCATCCTGGACTTGACTATACAGAAACATTTGCACCTACTGCCAAGTTTGCTGCCCTTTGTGCCATTCTGGCCATTGCTGCCATTGAAGACCTGGAACTTGAATCTCTTGACATATCCAGCATTTTCCTGAATGGTGAAATTGACACAGAGGTCTATCTCGAGCAGCCTGAGGGATTTCAACCAGGGCAGACCAGATCATGTTTGGAGACTTCTCAAGGCACTCTATGGACTCAAACAGTCACCCAGGGTGTGGAACAAGAACCTGGGCACTGTCTTACATGAGTTAGGCTTTACTTGCATCAAGTCTGACACTAGCATCTACATCTGGCTCAGAGACAATGTGAAAATCCTAGTCCCTGTCTTTGTTGATGATCTCACCCTTGCTTCCAAATCTCTATCTGCCATCTCCCATGTGAAGACTGAACTTGCAAAAAGGTTCAAGCTACGTGACCTTAGCCCTGCTTCCAGCCTACTTGGCATTGAAATCACTCGGGACCACTCACAATGATGTCTCTGCCTCTCACAGCATCAGTACATCTCTGACATGCTTGATCATTACAACCTTGCAGACAGTGCACCTTTCACCACACCCATAGATCCAGGTCTCAAATTGTCATCCTCCATGTCCCCTATGATTCCTGAGGAGATTGCTGAGATGAAGAACATTCCCTATGCATCTGCTGTTGGCTCCATGATGTATCTGTCAGTTGCAACTCGCCCTGACATTGCCTACACTGTTGGAGTCTTGTGCTGGTTCAACCAGAACCCTGGCATGGCACACTGGAAAGCAGTCAAGCACCTCTTTCAATATCTAAAGGGGACAATGGATTATCAGCTTGTTTATGCACCCTCACCATCAGGTGAACTTTTGAAAGCTACACCAATGCTGACCATGCTGGGAACCCAGACAATGGCAAGTCTACCAGTGGGTACCTCTTCAAAATAGGCACAGGTGCGATCAGCTGGTCCAGCAAACTTCAAACCATAGTAGCCCTATGCTTTTGCATCATCCTTATTTTCTGCAATGTGACATAAATTCAGGTCACCAGCCAGGGTGGTGACGTGCAGGATTGATGGTTTCGATGGTGTTAGGGCAAATGTTGTAATGGTGGAGCAGATTGCATATAGTAGAGGGGTGTCCGCGTGGGTGGCGCTTTGTGCTTTTGTGAATTGGGCCATGTAGCAGGTGTGTCTCTGGGAGTGTGGCAAGGTGGAGAATTTCCCTGTGACATGTGTCATCCAATCGTATTTGGATGGGCGGTATATTGACATGAAGCTCAAGGATGTCCGTCACAGTACATCTGAAGGCACCCATCATTAGTTTGCATCCTAGTCTCTGAATCTTGTCTAGCTTCTTTGTGTGCCCTATAGATCCAGTATTCCAGCCAGTCCTTGCATTGGCTAAAATAGGAGTATACCACACTGGTAGGGCATATTCAACCTTAGGCAGAACCATGGATATAAAAAGCCATTGAACATGGTGTTCAGGAAGGCCAAAGGAAGGATGGGTCATCCTGTTAATTGCTAGAAGTAATTTCTGACCATTGTCTATTGCATGCTCCACATGCTGATGCCATCTCAGCTCCTGGTCAATTTGCACCCCTAATAGTCTGGCTTCTGGGACATATTGACTTATATAGCCTGAGTGTCGATGGATGAAGTCCTGTCTTGTAACATTCTTGCATCGTGTAAGTCATAGACATTGAAACTTAGATATCTTGGCTTTGGAGTTATGTGAGGCTGACCAGGATACTTGTTTGTCAAGCATGTCATTGAGTAATTTGTCACATTCCTCGAATGTGTCTGCCATTGTAACAAAGAAGTTGTCATCCACGTATGCGCTGCCACTCTCATTTCATCCCTTTGGAATTGACACCAGACCATAGCTATAGATAAGGTACAGTATCATAGAGCTAGTTTCACCTTGCCCAATGCCGTTATTGATATTTATGGGCTCAGAGACAAAATCATCAAAACTCAGCATAGTGTGTCTATCCTCAAGCATGGACTTGAAAAAGTTCACTATCTCCATTGGGTATCCTAATCTGATCATGTTTTTGATAAGGGGGTCGGTAACAGCATTTGGCAAAGTGTTAGCAATGTCAAGAAATATAATAGTAACCACCTTGTTACACCACCATGCACCCTTAACTTTGTGCATAAGGTATAGGAGAGAGTCAGTTGTTGTCCTTGCAGAGAGGCCGCCAAAGTGATTTGGAGGTAGGAGAGAGTGTTGGAGGGTGAAGTAGACTGTGATATCTGTCATGACTCTGGATGGGACCTTGCCCATAGTATTGTAAAGGGAGATGGGGCAGTAGGCCTTTGCAGCAGTATAGTCTGGGTATCCCTGCTTCTGAATGACTATGGTGTTCCACACTCTCCATGCCTTTGGAAAGTAGTTAAGACATATAATAGTGGTGAGATAAGTGTGCAGGAGTGGGATGAGAATGTATGACATTTTCTTGAGGACTATATTTGGGATGCTGTCCAATCCAGGTGCCTTGTGAGGACTGGTTTTATTGATTCATCGCTGTATTTGATGTGGGGCTGGTAGACTGAAGCGAAGTGGGGTAGGTGGGGGATCAGAGTCGTTATCAGTGGATTGGAGGTCAGCAGGCTTTGGTGGGAAGAATAGGTTCTTGAAGATCATTGCTTTGTCTTCATCTGTTCAATATTCAGATAGGGTATTGCCTTCGGTGTCCTTCTTTAAGAGCGTAGGGACTTGATGGCAGCCAGTGTCTGATAGCGGGTTTTTTGTGAGCTTGTCTGCTGACCAGATGTCATGTTCTGTGGCATTTTATAACCATCCTTTCCAGTGTTGTTCCTTCATGGTCTGCATAGCTTTGATATATACATTTCGAGCTTTGTTGTGCTGGGTTCTCATAATAGGACCATGTATTGTATCCCTTGCTGTAAACTCAGCGTGGCTGGCTTGGGAAAATTTGTGAATTAGCATGGTGAGCTCCGGTGTCCACCAACACTTCATATAGGGGGTTATTTTTGACTGTGGGACCTTGTCTCTGATTGTGGCCTGGATGGCGGTTGTCAGATGGGCTACATATTGGTCAAGGTCTGGTAGGGAGGTTGGAGCTCTGGCTGAATCTATCAGTTTTGCATCAAAATTAGTTACCAGTCCTTTTGCAAACTCATCCTAGTCAATATTTCTGAAATTGCATCCTGGTGTAGCGTGGTTTCATGCTGGTCGAATGTCAATTGTAGTATGTATAAGGAGGTGGTTGGCACTTAGGATGCAAGCATTGTGATTGGTGTTGCAGGCTAGGATACGATGGGTAATTTCAGTAGAGCAGAAGAGGAGGTCAGTGGTAGACCAGGTGTGGTGACTGTTGGATTGGTAAGTTGGGGTTCCCTGTGGTAGGCAGAGCTCCATGTGTCCTTGTGCTAGGATTGTCAGGAGATCCTCTGTGTTGCTTTGCCGGCATCTGTTGGGGTGAGCGCTGCCTGACCATATGACATTGTGTTTGTTGAAGTTGTCCACCCAAACCATAGATGTGATTGGACTAGGGGGGTGTTGTAATAACCAGCCTTGGAGGTAGGTGATGGCAGTATTGGTATTAGGGGGGTTGTAGATGTTGTAGAAGTCAATGGAGGAATTTTGGGTGGAGATTGTCAGTGCAGTGATCAGGTTAGAGGGAATGTGAATCTGTTGTGAAGAGGAAGAAGTCAGCTGTGTAGATACTAGTATAACTGAGAGAGGGTGGCTCAGGTCATCTAGTTCTTGCACCGGGTAGATAGGAAACCACTTTGGAGAGGCTATAGTGAGCCAGGAGTGTGGGTAAATGTAAGGTTCTTGAATAAGAATAAGGTCAAATTTGGCAGGGTCAGTTATGTTGATCAGGGTAAGAGTGATGTCCTTCGAGTGCTTGCAGTTTTGTTGAGTGATCTTTAGTGTGTCATGCTGAATGCTCTCACACATCAGGGGGTGGGATGGGGGGAGAAGTCACTCCAATGATGTTAACTACCAGTTGAGGGGATGGAGAAGGGAGGGCATTTTGTGTCTTGTTAGAGCTGGGTCCTGAAGTGATGAAGGTGAATGGGGTGTGTGATTCATATTGCCCAGTATGGTATTCCTCCCTTCTGGTTTGGGCATTGAATGCAGATTTTGCATTTGGGCAGCTCCAGGTCCAGCTAGCATGGTCACCAGCACAGTTGGTGCACTTGGGTTTCTCAATAGAGCAGCATTGGTTTGGCAGACACAGGTTTTCATGCATGCATGAGTGTTCGGTGGTCAGGTGTGGGCCTGCACATCATCCGCAGCACTTTTCCCTGTTACACTCCACTGCTCAATGCCTCCAGTCCTGGCATTGGAAGCACTGGGGTGGTCTGTGTATGTATATACTGGTGTTGCAAAGGACACCATCAATGGCTAGACCCTGGTTGATCACCATGTATGCTGCTGTCTTGTTCTTGAAGCTAATCATGAGCAGGCCACGCTGACTTTTGTTTTGAGAGTCTAGGCTGTTTAGCCATTCAATTTTTTCGATGGAAAAGTCTAAGGCTGTAGCGTCACCATTGATGTTCTCAATAATTTTAATTGTGTCTTCAGGGTTGTCAGGATCATGCCAGAAGGAGGTTGATACATTATGCACGACTACTGGGTAGGTGCATTGTGGGACCATAGCCATTGGATCGATTAGCTTCACCCATTCTTATGCATGTACCCAGGCTTAATTAGCATCATCCTCCGTTTTGAATGTGAGTGTAAGGTTTCCGGCCACCAATTTGGAGGTACCATGGAGTGGGGAAGGTATATCTAGTCCTCCATTTTAGGGATCTGCAAAGAATTTAGTTAGTATATTGTCACATATTTTTGTGACTATAGTGGGGGCAACTCCATGGTGTTCTCCAGTCTTGTCTGAGTTCTTCAGCAATATAAAGATCTGCTTTTCTTGAAGTTCAGCCAAGGTTTTTGGTTTAAGGGTCGCCTGGTCGCTTGCTTCTCCATTTTTGACCATGTCAGCATAGGAAAGGGAGTGGGGCACTGTGTTACTGTAGGTTGGTCATGCAGCAATGGCCTGTTTGATATCGTTTATTGCTGATTGGAAGTTGTTGGGTGGTGGTCACCATAGAGCTGGGAGGCTTCTCCCAGTAATCTAGTAATAGCAGTTAGCTGGGCTGCACCGTCCCTACCTATGTTGTATGTATTCCCTTTCCTGAAGTCCCCAAAGGTTTCAAGGGCATTCACTAGGGCAGAGAGGTCAGTTTTGTTAGCCTCAGTTATACCTCAGAGAGCCAGGATAGCAACGGGGCTTCCTGGGTCAAGGATATTATTGCCTGCCAGGTGTCTGCAGACCTTGCGGACTCAGTTGTGGACCAGAGGATTGTAGCACCATTTTGGGGTTGTAGTAAGAAGTAAGGCAGAGAAGGGAAGGGGGAAGGGTGGTGGGTGAAGAAATTAGAGTGTAAAGGTGTGTGTTAAAAGAAAGAATGTTCCAAGGTGTCCCCCCAGTTCCAGAGGTGTGTGCCAGCCAATAGGAATGTGGGAAAATATGTTTGAGGTGGTGGTCAGTTCAAGGAGTGCTCAGAAATCCTAGGAAGAAATCACTAGATTGATTGGTTGTTATTGACAGTTTTTGGTGTAGGTATACATAGGTCATCAATGTCAATCACAATCTTCTTCCCACCATGGCCATGCTCCTACTATGTAGGGCACCTGACATGATGCATGACATGGCAACACCAGCACACTGCATGTCCAGACAGCCTCACATGTGGGGGTGTCAGGAGGTGGAGTGTGCATGTGTGCATAGGGTGTAGGACACCTGACACAACACATGACATGGCAACACCAGCACACCAGAGGTTGCCACCTATTGCGACTGCAATAAAAATGATCTGGTCAAACAGCTGCTATAAACATTGAAAAATATATGCCAGTGCAGTATTAGTTCACTCACATCTGTGATGGTCTATGAGCCATGTACAGTATCAATGGGTTTTATAGTCTTCATTCTCATCTTATGGTTGGCAGAGATGCTCTGCCATTCCATCTGTGAAGAATTGATCTCTGTAGGCTTGAGAATGGGAGAAAGGGGTGTCTTTGTATTATAAATGTGGAGATGCCAATCTGGCCACATTTGTCAGATGATTTCTTACAAGACAATGTGCAGACTTTGACAGCATGAATAATAAAAGGAAGAGTCTGCAGATAAAATTTTGGTGAGATACACATAGAAAATTTCCCTGGTGACACACCCACAGAATACTGGCCTGAGTACACATTGCTGCTGTAGGTAGTGGGGATTGTTCTATTATTATTGGGGATTAGACCCTGGTTGAAGGGTGATGATCCAGTTTTGACAGCCTGCTGTATATAACCAACTTTTATACCTTGGAAAAGTCTTCTTTCTCTAAACATCTGCTTCAATCTTTGCAACCTATTTCTCAGTCCTTCAGCATTCTATGCATATTTACTGTTTTCTTGGCTCTAAGTCTTTCAAATTGATCTCTGTTGAGTAATTCAACCCCTGCTTTCTGGGGTTCAGTGATGGGCTTGAACCAATTCTTTGGTCCACAGTGGTGTCTACCCTAAAGAAGATAGTATGAGAGGCTATCATTGTCATCATCACCAGGAATGTAACCTGGCTATAATGACAGCCTCACATATGGGGGTGTCAGGAGGTAGAGTGCACGGGTGTGCCTAGGGAAATGCACAGGTCAGGCCAACCCGCTGACAGTAAAGCGACCGATCTCAACCATGTTCCAAATCAGACTCCGTCGGC